>JAINUT010002032.1:0-14116 GCA_020205555.1 Panax stipuleanatus | reverse complement strand
GCGATAGTCATGGGTTTCTCTTTTTAAACGCTAATCAAACTAGAACGAAGTAACACAGTCTCTTAATCACCTCTTTCTTTGTAAATTCGAAACACCAATGAAACAATATGAGTTTCCCCAAATGAGACTTGGGTGAGATCTACGCATCGTTTTGGACGCGATAGTGATGGGATTGCTCCTTCTGATGCTAATTTCAACTACAATGAGTAATAGGACTCATAATCACCTATAGTTTAACAATTTGAGGAACTAATCAAACAATAAGAAGGTCTCCCTAAATAAAGACTTGTGTGAGATGTACGGATCGTTTTGAATACACTAGTGATAAGATTGCTCCTTTTGATGCTAATCAAACTAGAACGAAGTCATAGGACTCATAATCACCTCTTTCTTTGACAATTTGAGAGAACCAATGAAACAATAAGAAGGTCTCCCTAAATCAAGACCTGTGTGAGATGTACGCATCGTTTTTAACGCGATAGTCATTGATTTGGTCGTTTTGATGCTAATCAAATTAGAACGAATTAATAGGACTCCTAATCACCTCTTACTTTGACAATTTTAGAGAACCAATGACACAATAAGAAGGTCTCCCTAAATGAAGACTTGTGTGAGATGTACGCATTATTTTGAACGCGATAGTCATGGGTTTCTACTTTTGACGCTAATCAAACTAGAACGAAGTAATACAACTCTAAATCACCTTTTTCTTTGTAAATTCGAAACAACCAATGAGACAATATGAAGGTCTCCCTAAATGAAGACTTGTGTGAGATCTACGCATCGTTTTGGACGCGATAGTGATGTGATTGCTCCTTTTGATAGTAATTTCAACTGGAACGAAGTAATAGGACTCATAATCACCTATATTTTGACAATTTGACAGAACTAATGAAACAAAAAGAAGGTCTCCCTAAATGAAGACTTGTGTCAGATGTACGCATGGTTTTGGACGCGATAGTCATGGGTTTCTCTTTTTTAACGCTAATCAAACTAGAACGAAGTAACACAGTCTCTTAATCACCTCTTTCTTTGTAAATTCGAAACAACCAATGAAACAATATGAAAGTTTCCCCAAATGAAGACTTGTGTGAGATCTACGCATCGTTTTGGACGCGATAGTGATGGGATTGCTCCTTTTGATGCTAATTTCAACTACAATGAAGTAATAGGACTCATAATCACCTATATTTTAACAATTTGAGAGAACTAATCAAACAATAAGAAGGTCTCCCTAAATAAAGACTTGTGTGAGATGTACGGATCGTTTTGAATACACTAGTGATAAGATTGCTCCTTTTGATGCTAATCAAACTAGAACGAAGTCATAGGACTCATAATCACCTCTTTCTTTGACAATTTGAGAGAACCAATGAAACAATAAGAAGGTCTCCCTAAATCAAGACCTGTGTGAGATGTACGCATCGTTTTTAACGCGATAGTCATTGATTTGGTCGTTTTGATGCTAATCAAATTAGAACGAATTAATAGGACTCCTAATCACCTCTTTCTTTGACAATTTTAGAGAACCAATGACACAATAAGAAGGTCTCCCTAAATGAAGACTTGTGTGAGATGTACGCATTATTTTGAACGCGATAGTCATGGGTTTCTACTTTTGACGCTAATCAAACTAGAACGAAGTAATACAACTCTAAATCACCTTTTTCTTTGTAAATTCGAAACAACCAATGAGACAATATGAAGGTCTCCCTAAATGAAGACTTGTGTGAGATCTACGCATCGTTTTGGACGCGATAGTGATGTGATTGCTCCTTTTGATAGTAATTTCAACTGGAACGAAGTAATAGGACTCATAATCACCTATATTTTGACAATTTGACAGAACTAATGAAACAAAAAGAAGGTCTCCCTAAATGAAGACTTGTGTCAGATGTACGCATGGTTTTGGACGCGATAGTCATGGGTTTCTCTTTTTTAACGCTAATCAAACTAGAACGAAGTAACACAGTCTCTTAATCACCTCTTTCTTTGTAAATTCGAAACAACCAATGAAACAATATGAAAGTTTCCCCAAATGAAGACTTGTGTGAGATCTACGCATCGTTTTGGACGCGATAGTGATGGGATTGCTCCTTTTGATGCTAATTTCAACTACAATGAAGTAATAGGACTCATAATCACCTATATTTTAACAATTTGAGAGAACTAATCAAACAATAAGAAGGTCTCCCTAAATAAAGACTTGTGTGAGATGTACGGATCGTTTTGAATACACTAGTGATAAGATTGCTCCTTTTGATGCTAATCAAACTAGAACGAAGTCATAGGACTCATAATCACCTCTTTCTTTGACAATTTGAGAGAACCAATGAAACAATAAGAAGGTCTCCCTAAATCAAGACCTGTGTGAGATGTACGCATCGTTTTTAACGCGATAGTCATTGATTTGGTCGTTTTGATGCTAATCAAATTAGAACGAATTAATAGGACTCCTAATCACCTCTTACTTTGACAATTTTAGAGAACCAATGACACAATAAGAAGGTCTCCCTAAATGAAGACTTGTGTGAGATGTACGCATTATTTTGAACGCGATAGTCATGGGTTTCTACTTTTGACGCTAATCAAACTAGAACGAAGTAATACAACTCTAAATCACCTTTTTCTTTGTAAATTCGAAACAACCAATGAGACAATATGAAGGTCTCCCTAAATGAAGACTTGTGTGAGATCTACGCATCGTTTTGGACGCGATAGTGATGTGATTGCTCCTTTTGATAGTAATTTCAACTGGAACGAAGTAATAGGACTCATAATCACCTATATTTTGACAATTTGACAGAACTAATGAAACAAAAAGAAGGTCTCCCTAAATGAAGACTTGTGTCAGATGTACGCATGGTTTTGGACGCGATAGTCATGGGTTTCTCTTTTTTAACGCTAATCAAACTAGAACGAAGTAACACAGTCTCTTAATCACCTCTTTCTTTGTAAATTCGAAACAACCAATGAAACAATATGAAAGTTTCCCCAAATGAAGACTTGTGTGAGATCTACGCATCGTTTTGGACGCGATAGTGATGGGATTGCTCCTTTTGATGCTAATTTCAACTACAATGAAGTAATAGGACTCATAATCACCTATATTTTAACAATTTGAGAGAACTAATCAAACAATAAGAAGGTCTCCCTAAATAAAGACTTGTGTGAGATGTACGGATCGTTTTGAATACACTAGTGATAAGATTGCTCCTTTTGATGCTAATCAAACTAGAACGAAGTCATAGGACTCATAATCACCTCTTTCTTTGACAATTTGAGAGAACCAATGAAACAATAAGAAGGTCTCCCTAAATCAAGACCTGTGTGAGATGTACGCATCGTTTTTAACGCGATAGTCATTGATTTGGTCGTTTTGATGCTAATCAAATTAGAACGAATTAATAGGACTCCTAATCACCTCTTCTTTGACAATTTTAGAGAACCAATGACACAATAAGAAGGTCTCCCTAAATGAAGACTTGTGTGAGATGTACGCATTATTTTGAACGCGATAGTCATGGGTTTCTACTTTTGACGCTAATCAAACTAGAACGAAGTAATACAACTCTAAATCACCTTTTTCTTTGTAAATTCGAAACAACCAATGAGACAATATGAAGGTCTCCCTAAATGAAGACTTGTGTGAGATCTACGCATCGTTTTGGACGCGATAGTGATGTGATTGCTCCTTTTGATAGTAATTTCAACTGGAACGAAGTAATAGGACTCATAATCACCTATATTTTGACAATTTGACAGAACTAATGAAACAAAAAGAAGGTCTCCCTAAATGAAGACTTGTGTCAGATGTACGCATGGTTTTGGACGCGATAGTCATGGGTTTCTCTTTTTTAACGCTAATCAAACTAGAACGAAGTAACACAGTCTCTTAATCACCTCTTTCTTTGTAAATTCGAAACAACCAATGAAACAATATGAAAGTTTCCCCAAATGAAGACTTGTGTGAGATCTACGCATCGTTTTGGACGCGATAGTGATGGGATTGCTCCTTCTGATGCTAATTTCAACTACAATGAAGTAATAGGACTCATAATCACCTATATTTTAACAATTTGAGAGAACTAATCAAACAATAAGAAGGTCTCCCTAAATAAAGACTTGTGTGAGATGTACGGATCGTTTTGAATACACTAGTGATAAGATTGCTCCTTTTGATGCTAATCAAACTAGAACGAAGTCATAGGACTCATAATCACCTCTTTCTTTGACAATTTGAGAGAACCAATGAAACAATAAGAAGGTCTCCCTAAATCAAGACCTGTGTGAGATGTACGCATCGTTTTTAACGCGATAGTCATTGATTTGGTCGTTTTGATGCTAATCAAATTAGAACGAATTAATAGGACTCCTAATCACCTCTTACTTTGACAATTTTAGAGAACCAATGACACAATAAGAAGGTCTCCCTAAATGAAGACTTGTGTGAGATGTACGCATTATTTTGAACGCGATAGTCATGGGTTTCTACTTTTGACGCTAATCAAACTAGAACGAAGTAATACAACTCTAAATCACCTTTTTCTTTGTAAATTCGAAACAACCAATGAGACAATATGAAGGTCTCCCTAAATGAAGACTTGTGTGAGATCTACGCATCGTTTTGGACGCGATAGTGATGTGATTGCTCCTTTTGATAGTAATTTCAACTGGAACGAAGTAATAGGACTCATAATCACCTATATTTTGACAATTTGACAGAACTAATGAAACAAAAAGAAGGTCTCCCTAAATGAAGACTTGTGTCAGATGTACGCATGGTTTTGGACGCGATAGTCATGGGTTTCTCTTTTTTAACGCTAATCAAACTAGAACGAAGTAACACAGTCTCTTAATCACCTCTTTCTTTGTAAATTCGAAACAACCAATGAAACAATATGAAAGTTTCCCCAAATGAAGACTTGTGTGAGATCTACGCATCGTTTTGGACGCGATAGTGATGGGATTGCTCCTTTGATGCTAATTTCAACTACAATGAAGTAATAGGACTCATAATCACCTATATTTTAACAATTTGAGAGAACTAATCAAACAATAAGAAGGTCTCCCTAAATAAAGACTTGTGTGAGATGTACGGATCGTTTTGAATACACTAGTGATAAGATTGCTCCTTTTGATGCTAATCAAACTAGAACGAAGTCATAGGACTCATAATCACCTCTTTCTTTGACAATTTGAGAGAACCAATGAAACAATAAGAAGGTCTCCCTAAATCAAGACCTGTGTGAGATGTACGCATCGTTTTTAACGCGATAGTCATTGATTTGGTCGTTTTGATGCTAATCAAATTAGAACGAATTAATAGGACTCCTAATCACCTCTTACTTTGACAATTTTAGAGAACCAATGACACAATAAGAAGGTCTCCCTAAATGAAGACTTGTGTGAGATGTACGCATTATTTTGAACGCGATAGTCATGGGTTTCTACTTTTGACGCTAATCAAACTAGAACGAAGTAATACAACTCTAAATCACCTTTTTCTTTGTAAATTCGAAACAACCAATGAGACAATATGAAGGTCTCCCTAAATGAAGACTTGTGTGAGATCTACGCATCGTTTTGGACGCGATAGTGATGTGATTGCTCCTTTTGATAGTAATTTCAACTGGAACGAAGTAATAGGACTCATAATCACCTATATTTTGACAATTTGACAGAACTAATGAAACAAAAAGAAGGTCTCCCTAAATGAAGACTTGTGTCAGATGTACGCATGGTTTTGGACGCGATAGTCATGGGTTTCTCTTTTTTAACGCTAATCAAACTAGAACGAAGTAACACAGTCTCTTAATCACCTCTTTCTTTGTAAATTCGAAACAACCAATGAAACAATATGAAAGTTTCCCCAAATGAAGACTTGTGTGAGATCTACGCATCGTTTTGGACGCGATAGTGATGGGATTGCTCCTTTTGATGCTAATTTCAACTACAATGAAGTAATAGGACTCATAATCACCTATATTTTAACAATTTGAGAGAACTAATCAAACAATAAGAAGGTCTCCCTAAATAAAGACTTGTGTGAGATGTACGGATCGTTTTGAATACACTAGTGATAAGATTGCTCCTTTTGATGCTAATCAAACTAGAACGAAGTCATAGGACTCATAATCACCTCTTTCTTTGACAATTTGAGAGAACCAATGAAACAATAAGAAGGTCTCCCTAAATCAAGACCTGTGTGAGATGTACGCATCGTTTTTAACGCGATAGTCATTGATTTGGTCGTTTTGATGCTAATCAAATTAGAACGAATTAATAGGACTCCTAATCACCTCTTACTTGACAATTTTAGAGAACCAATGACACAATAAGAAGGTCTCCCTAAATGAAGACTTGTGTGAGATGTACGCATTATTTTGAACGCGATAGTCATGGGTTTCTACTTTTGACGCTAATCAAACTAGAACGAAGTAATACAACTCTAAATCACCTTTTTCTTTGTAAATTCGAAACAACCAATGAGACAATATGAAGGTTTCCCCAAATGAAGACTTGTGTGAGATCTACGCATCGTTTTGAACGCGATAGTGATGTGATTGCTCCTTTTTATGGTAATTTCAACTACAATGAAGTAATAGGACTCATAATCACCTATATTTTAACAATTTGAGAGAACTAATCAAACAATAAGAAGGTCTCCCTAAATAAAGACTTGTGTGAGATGTACGGATCGTTTTGAATACACTAGTGATAAGATTGCTCCTTTTGATGCTAATCAAACTAGAACGAAGTCATAGGACTCATAATCACCTCTTTCTTTGACAATTTGAGAGAACCAATGAAACAATAAGAAGGTCTCCCTAAATCAAGACCTGTGTGAGATGTACGCATCGTTTTTAACGCGATAGTCATTGATTTGGTCGTTTTGATGCTAATCAAATTAGAACGAATTAATAGGACTCCTAATCACCTCTTACTTTGACAATTTTAGAGAACCAATGACACAATAAGAAGGTCTCCCTAAATGAAGACTTGTGTGAGATGTACGCATTATTTTGAACGCGATAGTCATGGGTTTCTACTTTTGACGCTAATCAAACTAGAACGAAGTAATACAACTCTAAATCACCTTTTTCTTTGTAAATTCGAAACAACCAATGAGACAATATGAAGGTCTCCCTAAATGAAGACTTGTGTGAGATCTACGCATCGTTTTGGACGCGATAGTGATGTGATTGCTCCTTTTGATAGTAATTTCAACTGGAACGAAGTAATAGGACTCATAATCACCTATATTTTGACAATTTGACAGAACTAATGAAACAAAAAGAAGGTCTCCCTAAATGAAGACTTGTGTCAGATGTACGCATGGTTTTGGACGCGATAGTCATGGGTTTCTCTTTTTTAACGCTAATCAAACTAGAACGAAGTAACACAGTCTCTTAATCACCTCTTTCTTTGTAAATTCGAAACAACCAATGAAACAATATGAAAGTTTCCCCAAATGAAGACTTGTGTGAGATCTACGCATCGTTTTGGACGCGATAGTGATGGGATTGCTCCTTCTGATGCTAATTTCAACTACAATGAAGTAATAGGACTCATAATCACCTATATTTTAACAATTTGAGAGAACTAATCAAACAATAAGAAGGTCTCCCTAAATAAAGACTTGTGTGAGATGTACGGATCGTTTTGAATACACTAGTGATAAGATTGCTCCTTTTGATGCTAATCAAACTAGAACGAAGTCATAGGACTCATAATCACCTCTTTCTTTGACAATTTGAGAGAACCAATGAAACAATAAGAAGGTCTCCCTAAATCAAGACCTGTGTGAGATGTACGCATCGTTTTTAACGCGATAGTCATTGATTTGGTCGTTTTGATGCTAATCAAATTAGAACGAATTAATAGGACTCCTAATCACCTCTTACTTTGACAATTTTAGAGAACCAATGACACAATAAGAAGGTCTCCCTAAATGAAGACTTGTGTGAGATGTACGCATTATTTTGAACGCGATAGTCATGGGTTTCTACTTTTGACGCTAATCAAACTAGAACGAAGTAATACAACTCTAAATCACCTTTTTCTTTGTAAATTCGAAACAACCAATGAGACAATATGAAGGTCTCCCTAAATGAAGACTTGTGTGAGATCTACGCATCGTTTTGGACGCGATAGTGATGTGATTGCTCCTTTTGATAGTAATTTCAACTGGAACGAAGTAATAGGACTCATAATCACCTATATTTTGACAATTTGACAGAACTAATGAAACAAAAAGAAGGTCTCCCTAAATGAAGACTTGTGTCAGATGTACGCATGGTTTTGGACGCGATAGTCATGGGTTTCTCTTTTTTAACGCTAATCAAACTAGAACGAAGTAACACAGTCTCTTAATCACCTCTTTCTTTGTAAATTCGAAACAACCAATGAAACAATATGAAAGTTTCCCCAAATGAAGACTTGTGTGAGATCTACGCATCGTTTTGGACGCGATAGTGATGGGATTGCTCCTTTTGATGCTAATTTCAACTACAATGAAGTAATAGGACTCATAATCACCTATATTTTAACAATTTGAGAGAACTAATCAAACAATAAGAAGGTCTCCCTAAATAAAGACTTGTGTGAGATGTACGGATCGTTTTGAATACACTAGTGATAAGATTGCTCCTTTTGATGCTAATCAAACTAGAACGAAGTCATAGGACTCATAATCACCTCTTTCTTTGACAATTTGAGAGAACCAATGAAACAATAAGAAGGTCTCCCTAAATCAAGACCTGTGTGAGATGTACGCATCGTTTTTAACGCGATAGTCATTGATTTGGTCGTTTTGATGCTAATCAAATTAGAACGAATTAATAGGACTCCTAATCACCTCTTACTTTGACAATTTTAGAGAACCAATGACACAATAAGAAGGTCTCCCTAAATGAAGACTTGTGTGAGATGTACGCATTATTTTGAACGCGATAGTCATGGGTTTCTACTTTTGACGCTAATCAAACTAGAACGAAGTAATACAACTCTAAATCACCTTTTTCTTTGTAAATTCGAAACAACCAATGAGACAATATGAAGGTCTCCCTAAATGAAGACTTGTGTGAGATCTACGCATCGTTTTGGACGCGATAGTGATGTGATTGCTCCTTTTGATAGTAATTTCAACTGGAACGAAGTAATAGGACTCATAATCACCTATATTTTGACAATTTGACAGAACTAATGAAACAAAAAGAAGGTCTCCCTAAATGAAGACTTGTGTCAGATGTACGCATGGTTTTGGACGCGATAGTCATGGGTTTCTCTTTTTTAACGCTAATCAAACTAGAACGAAGTAACACAGTCTCTTAATCACCTCTTTCTTTGTAAATTCGAAACAACCAATGAAACAATATGAAAGTTTCCCCAAATGAAGACTTGTGTGAGATCTACGCATCGTTTTGGACGCGATAGTGATGGGATTGCTCCTTTTGATGCTAATTTCAACTACAATGAAGTAATAGGACTCATAATCACCTATATTTTAACAATTTGAGAGAACTAATCAAACAATAAGAAGGTCTCCCTAAATAAAGACTTGTGTGAGATGTACGGATCGTTTTGAATACACTAGTGATAAGATTGCTCCTTTTGATGCTAATCAAACTAGAACGAAGTCATAGGACTCATAATCACCTCTTTCTTTGACAATTTGAGAGAACCAATGAAACAATAAGAAGGTCTCCCTAAATCAAGACCTGTGTGAGATGTACGCATCGTTTTTAACGCGATAGTCATTGATTTGGTCGTTTTGATGCTAATCAAATTAGAACGAATTAATAGGACTCCTAATCACCTCTTTCTTTGACAATTTTAGAGAACCAATGACACAATAAGAAGGTCTCCCTAAATGAAGACTTGTGTGAGATGTACGCATTATTTTGAACGCGATAGTCATGGGTTTCTACTTTTGACGCTAATCAAACTAGAACGAAGTAATACAACTCTAAATCACCTTTTTCTTTGTAAATTCGAAACAACCAATGAGACAATATGAAGGTCTCCCTAAATGAAGACTTGTGTGAGATCTACGCATCGTTTTGGACGCGATAGTGATGTGATTGCTCCTTTTGATAGTAATTTCAACTGGAACGAAGTAATAGGACTCATAATCACCTATATTTTGACAATTTGACAGAACTAATGAAACAAAAAGAAGGTCTCCCTAAATGAAGACTTGTGTCAGATGTACGCATGGTTTTGGACGCGATAGTCATGGGTTTCTCTTTTTTAACGCTAATCAAACTAGAACGAAGTAACACAGTCTCTTAATCACCTCTTTCTTTGTAAATTCGAAACAACCAATGAAACAATATGAAAGTTTCCCCAAATGAAGACTTGTGTGAGATCTACGCATCGTTTTGGACGCGATAGTGATGGGATTGCTCCTTTTGATGCTAATTTCAACTACAATGAAGTAATAGGACTCATAATCACCTATATTTTAACAATTTGAGAGAACTAATCAAACAATAAGAAGGTCTCCCTAAATAAAGACTTGTGTGAGATGTACGGATCGTTTTGAATACACTAGTGATAAGATTGCTCCTTTTGATGCTAATCAAACTAGAACGAAGTCATAGGACTCATAATCACCTCTTTCTTTGACAATTTGAGAGAACCAATGAAACAATAAGAAGGTCTCCCTAAATCAAGACCTGTGTGAGATGTACGCATCGTTTTTAACGCGATAGTCATTGATTTGGTCGTTTTGATGCTAATCAAATTAGAACGAATTAATAGGACTCCTAATCACCTCTTACTTTGACAATTTTAGAGAACCAATGACACAATAAGAAGGTCTCCCTAAATGAAGACTTGTGTGAGATGTACGCATTATTTTGAACGCGATAGTCATGGGTTTCTACTTTTGACGCTAATCAAACTAGAACGAAGTAATACAACTCTAAATCACCTTTTTCTTTGTAAATTCGAAACAACCAATGAGACAATATGAAGGTCTCCCTAAATGAAGACTTGTGTGAGATCTACGCATCGTTTTGGACGCGATAGTGATGTGATTGCTCCTTTTGATAGTAATTTCAACTGGAACGAAGTAATAGGACTCATAATCACCTATATTTTGACAATTTGACAGAACTAATGAAACAAAAAGAAGGTCTCCCTAAATGAAGACTTGTGTCAGATGTACGCATGGTTTTGGACGCGATAGTCATGGGTTTCTCTTTTTTAACGCTAATCAAACTAGAACGAAGTAACACAGTCTCTTAATCACCTCTTTCTTTGTAAATTCGAAACAACCAATGAAACAATATGAAAGTTTCCCCAAATGAAGACTTGTGTGAGATCTACGCATCGTTTTGGACGCGATAGTGATGGGATTGCTCCTTTTGATGCTAATTTCAACTACAATGAAGTAATAGGACTCATAATCACCTATATTTTAACAATTTGAGAGAACTAATCAAACAATAAGAAGGTCTCCCTAAATAAAGACTTGTGTGAGATGTACGGATCGTTTTGAATACACTAGTGATAAGATTGCTCCTTTTGATGCTAATCAAACTAGAACGAAGTCATAGGACTCATAATCACCTCTTTCTTTGACAATTTGAGAGAACCAATGAAACAATAAGAAGGTCTCCCTAAATCAAGACCTGTGTGAGATGTACGCATCGTTTTTAACGCGATAGTCATTGATTTGGTCGTTTTGATGCTAATCAAATTAGAACGAATTAATAGGACTCCTAATCACCTCTTACTTTGACAATTTTAGAGAACCAATGACACAATAAGAAGGTCTCCCTAAATGAAGACTTGTGTGAGATGTACGCATTATTTTGAACGCGATAGTCATGGGTTTCTACTTTTGACGCTAATCAAACTAGAACGAAGTAATACAACTCTAAATCACCTTTTTCTTTGTAAATTCGAAACAACCAATGAGACAATATGAAGGTCTCCCTAAATGAAGACTTGTGTGAGATCTACGCATCGTTTTGGACGCGATAGTGATGTGATTGCTCCTTTTGATAGTAATTTCAACTGGAACGAAGTAATAGGACTCATAATCACCTATATTTTGACAATTTGACAGAACTAATGAAACAAAAAGAAGGTCTCCCTAAATGAAGACTTGTGTCAGATGTACGCATGGTTTTGGACGCGATAGTCATGGGTTTCTCTTTTTTAACGCTAATCAAACTAGAACGAAGTAACACAGTCTCTTAATCACCTCTTTCTTTGTAAATTCGAAACAACCAATGAAACAATATGAAAGTTTCCCCAAATGAAGACTTGTGTGAGATCTACGCATCGTTTTGGACGCGATAGTGATGGGATTGCTCCTTTTGATGCTAATTTCAACTACAATGAAGTAATAGGACTCATAATCACCTATATTTTAACAATTTGAGAGAACTAATCAAACAATAAGAAGGTCTCCCTAAATAAAGACTTGTGTGAGATGTACGGATCGTTTTGAATACACTAGTGATAAGATTGCTCCTTTTGATGCTAATCAAACTAGAACGAAGTCATAGGACTCATAATCACCTCTTTCTTTGACAATTTGAGAGAACCAATGAAACAATAAGAAGGTCTCCCTAAATCAAGACCTGTGTGAGATGTACGCATCGTTTTTAACGCGATAGTCATTGATTTGGTCGTTTTGATGCTAATCAAATTAGAACGAATTAATAGGACTCCTAATCACCTCTTACTTTGACAATTTTAGAGAACCAATGACACAATAAGAAGGTCTCCCTAAATGAAGACTTGTGTGAGATGTACGCATTATTTTGAACGCGATAGTCATGGGTTTCTACTTTTGACGCTAATCAAACTAGAACGAAGTAATACAACTCTAAATCACCTTTTTCTTTGTAAATTCGAAACAACCAATGAGACAATATGAAGGTCTCCCTAAATGAAGACTTGTGTGAGATCTACGCATCGTTTTGGACGCGATAGTGATGTGATTGCTCCTTTTGATAGTAATTTCAACTGGAACGAAGTAATAGGACTCATAATCACCTATATTTTGACAATTTGACAGAACTAATGAAACAAAAAGAAGGTCTCCCTAAATGAAGACTTGTGTCAGATGTACGCATGGTTTTGGACGCGATAGTCATGGGTTTCTCTTTTTTAACGCTAATCAAACTAGAACGAAGTAACACAGTCTCTTAATCACCTCTTTCTTTGTAAATTCGAAACAACCAATGAAACAATATGAAAGTTTCCCCAAATGAAGACTTGTGTGAGATCTACGCATCGTTTTGGACGCGATAGTGATGGGATTGCTCCTTTTGATGCTAATTTCAACTACAATGAAGTAATAGGACTCATAATCACCTATATTTTAACAATTTGAGAGAACTAATCAAACAATAAGAAGGTCTCCCTAAATAAAGACTTGTGTGAGATGTACGGATCGTTTTGAATACACTAGTGATAAGATTGCTCCTTTTGATGCTAATCAAACTAGAACGAAGTCATAGGACTCATAATCACCTCTTTCTTTGACAATTTGAGAGAACCAATGAAACAATAAGAAGGTCTCCCTAAATCAAGACCTGTGTGAGATGTACGCATCGTTTTTAACGCGATAGTCATTGATTTGGTCGTTTTGATGCTAATCAAATTAGAACGAATTAATAGGACTCCTAATCACCTCTTACTTTGACAATTTTAGAGAACCAATGACACAATAAGAAGGTCTCCCTAAATGAAGACTTGTGTGAGATGTACGCATTATTTTGAACGCGATAGTCATGGGTTTCTACTTTTGACGCTAATCAAACTAGAACGAAGTAATACAACTCTAAATCACCTTTTTCTTTGTAAATTCGAAATAACCAATGAGACAATATGAAGGTCTCCCTAAATGAAGACTTGTGTGAGATCTACGCATCGTTTTGGACGCGATAGTGATGTGATTGCTCCTTTTGATAGTAATTTCAACTGGAACGAAGTAATAGGACTCATAATCACCTATATTTTGACAATTTGACAGAACTAATGAAACAAAAAGAAGGTCTCCCTAAATGAAGACTTGTGTCAGATGTACGCATGGTTTTGGACGCGGATCAGTCCTGGGTTTCTCTTTTTTAACCGCTAATCAAACTAG
>JAINUT010002033.1:0-42177 GCA_020205555.1 Panax stipuleanatus | reverse complement strand
TCCTGATTTATGAGACTTTCTTATTTTTAATTTCTTTTCTCAAATTTACAAAGAAAGAGGTGACTGTAAGGCTATGACTTTGTTTTAGTTTGATTTACATCAATAGCAGCAATCCTATCACTGTGCCTTCAAAATGATCCGTACATCTCACACAACTCTTCATTTAGAAGACATTCTTATTGTTTCATTAGTTTTCTCAAATTTTCAAAATATAGGTGATTATGAGTTCTATTACTTCGTTCTAGTTGAAATTAGCATCAAAAGGAGCAATCCGATCACTATCGCGTCCAAACGATGCGTAGATCTCACACAAGTCTTCATTTAGAGAGACCTTCATATTATTTAATTGGTTGTTTCAAATTTAAAAAAAGAAAGAGGTGATTAAGAGTTATTACTTCGTTCTATTTTGATCAGCGTCAAAAGAAGAACCCATGACTATCGCGTTCAAAACCATGTGTACATCTTACCAAGTCTTCATTTAGGAGACCTTCTTATTGTTTCATTTGTTCTCTAAAATTGTCAAAGAAAGAGGTGATTAGGAGTCCTATTACTTCGTTTTAATTTGATTAGAATCAAAAGAAGCAATCCCATAACTATCGCAATAAAAACGATGCGTACATCTCACACAAGACTTGATTTATGGAGATCTTCTTAATGTTTCATTAAATTTGCAAATAAAAGAGGAGATTAAGAGTCCTATAACTTCGTTCTAGTTTGATTAGCATCAAAAGGAGCAATCCCATTACTATCACGTTCAAAACAATGCGTACATCTCACACAAGTCTTCATTTAAGAACTTTTTTTTTTGGGGTTAATGTTGAGTTCCCAACCGCAGTCAGACTAATCTCCCCACCCCGGGCTAGGCTTTGCTTATAGGCTCTGCCTAAGACATGGCTTCGTCCTGAAACGTACGACCCGTGGCCACATGGAATTATTTCTAATTCCTCACACTTGTTGCTGGCGGGGATCGAACCCAAGATGTCCGGGTTTACGGCTCACCCCAGGTCGATCCTTACCGCTACGCCAAGTGCGGTGGTTGGAGACCTTCTTATTGTTTCATTGGTTCTCTAAAATTGTCAAAGAAAGAGGTGGTTAGGAGTCCTATTACTTCGTTCTAATTTGATTAGCATCAAAAGAAGTAATTCCATGACTATCGCGTTAAAAACGATGCGTACATCTCACACAAGTCTTGATTTAAGGAGACTTTTCTTATTGTTTAATTTCTTTTCTCAAATTGACAAAAGAAAGAGGCGTGAGGCCTATGACTTCGTTTTAGTTTGATTTACATCAATAACAGCAATCCTATAACTAGTGCCTTCAAAATAATCTGTACATCTCACACAAGCCTTCATTTAGGAAGACATTCTTATTGTTTCATTAGTTCTCTCAAAATTTCATAATATAGGTGATTATGAGTCCTATTACTTCGTTCTAGTTGAAATTAGCACCAAAAAGAGCAATCCCATCACTATCGCGTCCAAAACGACGCGTAGATCTCACACAAGTCTTCATCTAAGTAGACCTTCATATTGTTTCATTGGTTTTCAAATTTACAAAGAAAGAGGTGATTAAGAGTTGTATTACTTCGTTCTATTTTGATTAGCGTGAAAAGGAGAACCCATGACTATAGCGTTCAAAACCATGCGTACATCTCACACAAGTCCTTATTTAGGGAGACCTTCTTATTGTTTCATTGGTTCTCTAAAATTGTCAAAGAAAGAGGTGATTAGGAGTCCTATTACTTCGTTCTGATTTGGTTAGCATCAAAAGTAGCAATCGCATAACTATCGCGTTAAAAACGATGCGTACATCTCACACAAGTCTTGATTTAGGGAGATCTTCTTAATGTTTCATTGGTTCTCTCAAAATATGAAAGAACGGGTGATTATGAGTTATTACTTCGTTCTAGTTTGATTATCAAAATGAGCAATTCTATCACTAGTGCCTTCAAAACGATATGCACATCTCACACAAGTCTTCATTTAGGAAAACCTTCTTAGTGTTTCATTAGTTATTAAATTGTCAAAATATAGGTGATTATGAGTCCTATTACTTCGTTCTAGTTGAATTTAGCATCAAAAAGAGCAATACCATCACTTTCACGTCCAAAACGATGCGTAGATGTCACACAAGTCATCATTTAGGGAGACCTTCATATTGTTTCATTGGTTGTTTCAAATTTACAAAGAAAGAGGTGATTAAGAGTTGTATTACTTTGTTCTACTTTTATTAGCCTCAAAAAAAGAAACCCATACTATCGCATTCAAAACCATGCATACATCTCACACAAGTCTTCATTTAGGAAAACCTTATTTTTTTCATTGGTTCTCAAAAATTATCAAAGAAAGAGGTGATTATGAGTCCTATTACATCGTTCTAGTTGAAATTAGCATCAAAAGGAGCAATTCCATCACTATCGAGTCCAAAACGATGCGTAGTTCTCACACAAGTCTTCATTTAGGAAGACCTTCATATTGTTTCATTGGTTGTTTCAAATTTACAAATAAAAGAGGTGATTAGGAGTCTATAACATCGTTCTAGTTTGATTAGCATCAAATGGAGCAATCCCATTACTATCACGTTCAAAACGATGCGTACATCTCACATAAGTCTTCAGTTAGGGAGCATTCTTATTGTTTCATCGGTTCTCTAAAATTATCAAAAAAGAGGTGATTATGAGTCATATTACTTCGTTCTAATTTGATTACCATCAAAGGAGCAATCCCGTGACAATCACGTTAAAAACGATGCATACATCTCACACAAGTCTTGATTTAAGGAGACTTTCTTATTGTTTAATTTCTTCTCAAATTGACAAAGAAGAGGTGACTATGAGGCCTATGACTTTGTTTTAGTTTGATTTACATCAATAGCAGCAATCCTATCACTAGTGCCTTCAAAATGATCCGTACATCTCACACAACTCTTCATTTAAGAAGACATTCTTATTGTTTCATTAGTTTTCTCAAATTTTCAAAATATAGGTTATTATGAGTCCTATTACTTCGTTCTAGTTGAAATTAGCATCAAAAGGAGCAATCCGATCACAATCGCATCCAAAACGATGCGTAGATCTCACACAATTCTTCATTTAGAGAGACCTTCATATTATTTAATTGGTTGTTTCAAATTTAAAAAAAGAAGAGGTGATTAAGAGTTGTATTACTTCGTTCTATTTGATTAGCGACAAAAGAAGAAACCCATGACTATCGCGTTCAAAACCATGTGTACATCTTACACAAGTCTTCATTTAGGGAGACCTTCTTATTGTTTCATTGGTTCTCTAAAATTGTCAAGGAAAGAGGTGATTAGGAGTCCTATTACTTTTCCTAATTTGATTAGAATCAAAAGAAGCAATCCCATAACTATCGCAATAAAAACGATGCGTACATCTCACACAAGTCTTGATTTAGGGAGACCTTCTTATTGTTTCATTGGTTCTCTAAAATTGTCAAAAAAGAGGTGATTAGGAGTCCTATTACTTCGTTCTAATTTGATTAGCATCAAAAGGAGCAATCCCGTGACTATCGCGTTAAAACGATGCGTACATCTCACACAAGTCTTGATTTAAGGAGACTTGTTATTGTTTAATTTCTTTTCTCAAATTGACAAAGAAAGAGGTGACTGTGAGGACTATGACTTTGTTTTAGTTTGATTTACATCAATAGCAGCAATCCTATCCCTAGTGCCTTCAAAATAATCCGTACATCTCACACATGTCTTCATTTAAGAAGACATTCTTATTGTTTCATTAGATTTCTCAAATTTTCAAAATATAGGTGATTATGAGTCCTATTACTTTGTTCTAGTTGAAATTAGCATCAAACGGAGCAATCCGATCACTATCGCGTCTAAAACGATGCGTAGATATCACAAGTCTTCATTTAGAGAGACCTTCATATTATTTAATTGGTTGTTTCAAATTTAAAAAAAAGAGGTGATTAAGAGTTGTATTACTTCGTTCTATTTTGATTAGCGTCAAAAGAAGAAACCCATGACCATCGCGTTCAAAACCATGTGTACATCTCACACAAGTCTTTATTTAGGGAGACCTTCTTATTGTTTCATTGGTTCTTTAAAATTGTCATAAAGAAGAGATTAGGAGTCCTATTACTTCGTTCTAATTTTATTAGCATCAAAAGAAGCAATCCCATAACTATCGCGATAAAAACTATGCGTACATCTCACAGAAGTCTTGATTTAGGGAGATCTTCTTAATGTTTCATTAAATTTGCAAATAAAAGAGGTGATTAAGAGTCCTATAACTTCGTTCTGTTTGATTAGCATCAAAAGAAGCAATCCCATTACTATCACGTTCAAAACGATGCGTACATCTCACACAAGTCTTCATTTAAAAAACCTTTTTTTTTTGTTTTTGTTTTTGGTTAATGTGGAGTTCCCAACCGCAGTCAGATTAATCTCCCCACCCCGGGCCAGGCTTTGCGGACAGGCTCTGCTAAGACATGGCTTCACCCTGAAACGTACGACCCGTAGCCACACGGAATTATTTCTAATTCCTCACACTTGTTGCTGGTGGGGATCGAACCCAAGATGTTCGGGTTTACGGCTCACCCCAGGTCGATCCTTACCTCTGCGCCAAGTGCGGTGGTTGGAGACCTTCTTATTGTTTCATTGGTTCTCTAAATTGTCAAAGAAAGAGGTGATTAGGAGTCCTATTACTTCGTTCTAATTTGATTAGCATCAAAAGAAGCAATTGCATAACTACCGCGTTAAAAACGATGCGTACATCTCACACAAGTCTTGATTTAGGGAGATCTTCTTAATGTTTCATTGGTTCTCTCAAAATATGAAAGAAAGGGGTGATTATGAGTCCTATGACTTCGTTCTAGTTTGATTAGCATCAAAAGGAGCAATCCTATCACTAGTGCCTTCAAAACGATATGCACATCTCACACAAGTCTTCGTTTAGGGAAACCTTATTATGTTTCATTAGTTATATTAAATTTTCAAAAAGTAGGTGATTATGAGTCCTATTACTTCGTTCTAGTTGAATTTAGCATCAAAAAGAGCAATCCCATCACTTTCACGTCCAAAACGATGCGTAGATGTCACACAAGTCATCATTTAGGGAGACCTTCATATTGTTTCATTGGTTGTTTCAAATTTAAAAAGAAAGAGGTGATTAAGAGTTGTATTACTTTGTTCTACTTTTATTAGCCTCAAAAAAAAAACCCATAACTATCGCGTTCAAAACAATGCATACATCTCACACAAGTTTTCATTTAGAAAAATTTTACTTTTTTTCATTGGTTCTCTAAAATTGTCAAAGAAAGAGGTAATTATGAGTTCTATTACATCGTTCTAGTTGAAATTAGCATCAAAAGGAGCAATTCCATCACTATCGCGTCCAAAACGATGCCTAGTTCTCACACAAGTCTTCATTTAGGAAGACCTTCATATTGTTTCATTGGTTGTTTCAAATTTACAAATAAAAGAGGTGATTAGGAGTCCTATAACATCGTTCTAGTTTGATTAGCATCAAATGGAGCAATCCCATTACTATCACGTTCAAAACGATGCGTACATCTCACACAAGTCTTCAGTTAGGGAGACCTTCTAATTGTTTCATTGGTTCTCTAAAATTGTCAAAAAAGAGGTGATTAGGAGTCCTATTACTTCGTTCTAATTTGATTACCATCAAAAGGAGCAATCCCGTGACAATCACGTTAAAAACGATGCGTACATCTCACACAAGTCGTGATTTAAGGAGACTTTGTTATTGTTTAATTTCTTTTCTCAAATTGACAAAGAAAGAGGTGACTGTGAGGACTATGACTTTGTTTTAGTTTGATTTACATCAATAGCAGCCTATCCCTAGTGCCTTCAAAATAATCCGTACATCTCACACAAGTCTTCATTTAAGAAGACATTCTTATTGTTTCATTAGATTTCTCAAATTTTCAAAATATAGGTGATTATGAGTCCTATTACTTTGTTCTAGTTGAAATTAGCATCAAACGGAGCAATCCGATCACTATCGCGTCTAAAACGATGCGTAGATATCACACAAGTCTTCATTTAGAGAGACCTTCATATTATTTAATTGGTTGTTTCAAATTTAAAAAAAGAAAGAGGTGATTAAGAGTTGTATTACTTCGTTCTATTTTGATTAGCGTCAAAAGAAGAAACCCATGACCATCGCGTTCAAAACCATGTGTACATCTCACACAAGTCTTTATTAGGGAGACCTTCTTATTGTTTCATTGGTTCTTTAAAATTGTCAAAAGAAGAGATTAGGAGTCCTATTACTTCGTTCTAATTTTATTAGCATCAAAAGAAGCAATCCCATAACTATCGCGATAAAAACTATGCGTACATCTCACAGAAGTCTTGATTTAGGGAGATCTTCTTAATGTTTCATTAAATTTGCAAATAAAAGAGGTGATTAAGAGTCCTATAACTTCGTTCTGTTTGATTAGCATCAAAAGAAGCAATCCCATTACTATCACGTTCAAAACGATGCGTACATCTCACACAAGTCTTCATTTAAAAAAACCTTTTTTTTTGTTTTTGTTTTTGGTTAATGTGGAGTTCCCAACCGCAGTCAGATTAATCTCCCCCCCGGGCCAGGCTTTGCGGACAGGCTCTGCTAAGACATGGCTTCACCCTGAAACGTACGACCCGTAGCCACACGGAATTATTTCTAATTCCTCACACTTGTTGCTGGTGGGGATCGAACCCAAGATGTTCGGGTTTACGGCTCACCCCAGGTCGATCCTTACCTCTGCGCCAAGTGCGGTGGTTGGAGACCTTCTTATTGTTTCATTGGTTCTCTAAAATTGTCAAAGAAAGAGGTGATTAGGAGTCCTATTACTTCGTTCTAATTTGATTAGCATCAAAAGAAGCAATTGCATAACTACCGCGTTAAAAACGATGCGTACATCTCACACAAGTCTTGATTTAGGGAGATCTTCTTAATGTTTCATTGGTTCTCTCAAAATATGAAAGAAAGGGGTGATTATGAGTCCTATGACTTCGTTCTAGTTTGATTAGCATCAAAAGGAGCAATCCTATCACTAGTGCCTTCAAAACGATATGCACATCTCACACAAGTCTTCGTTTAGGGAAACCTTATTATTGTTTCATTAGTTATATTAAATTTTCAAAATGTAGGTGATTATGAGTCCTATTACTTCGTTCTAGTTGAATTTAGCATCAAAAAGAGCAATCCCATCACTTTCACGTCCAAAACGATGCGTAGATGTCACACAAGTCATCATTTAGGGAGACCTTCATATTGTTTCATTGGTTGTTTCAAATTTAAAAAGAAAGAGGTGATTAAGAGTTGTATTACTTTGTTCTACTTTTATTAGCCTCAAAAAAAGAAACCCATAACTATCGCGTTCAAAACAATGCATACATCTCACACAAGTTTTCATTTAGAAAAATTTTACTTTTTTTCATTGGTTCTCTAAAATTGTCAAAGAAAGAGGTAATTATGAGTTCTATTACATCGTTCTAGTTGAAATTAGCATCAAAAGGAGCAATTCCATCACTATCGCGTCCAAAACGATGCCTAGTTCTCACACAAGTCTTCATTTAGGAAGACCTTCATATTGTTTCATTGGTTGTTTCAAATTTACAAATAAAAGAGGTGATTAGGAGTCCGATAACATCGTTCTAGTTTGATTAGCATCAAATGGAGCAATCCCATTACTATCACGTTCAAAACGATGCGTACATCTCACACAAGTCTTCAGTTAGGGAGACCTTCTTATTGTTTCATTGGTTCTCTAAAATTGTCAAAAAAGAGGTGATTAGGAGTCCTATTACTTCGTTCTAATTTGATTAGCATCAAAAAGAGCAATCCCGTGACTATCGCGTTAAAAACGATGCGTACATCTCGCACAAGTCCTGATTTAATGAGACTTTCTTATTGTTTAATTTCTTTTCTCAAATTTACAAAGAAAGAGGTGACTGTAAGGCCTATGACTTTGTTTTAGTTGGATTTACATCAATAGCAGCAATCCTATCACTAGTGCCTTCAAAATGATCCGTACATCTCACACAACTCTTCATTTAAGAAGACATTCTTATTGTTTCATTAGTTTTCTCAAATTTTCAAAATATAGGTGATTATGAGTTCTATTACTTCGTTCTAGTTGAAATTAGCATCAAAAGGAGCAATCCGATCACTATCGCGTCCAAAACGATGCGTAGATCTCACACAAGTCTTCATTTAGAGAGACCTTCATATTATTTAATTGGTTGTTTCAAATTTAAAAAAAGAAAGAGGTGATTAAGAGTTGTATTACTTCGTTCTATTTTGATTAGCGACAAAAGAAGAAACCCATGACTATCGCGTTCAAAACCATGTGTACACACACAAGTCTTCATTTAGGGAGACCTTCTTATTGTTTCATTGGTTCTCTAAAATTGTCAAAGAAAGAGGTGATTAGGAGTCCTATTACTTCTTTCTAATTTGATTAGAATCAAAAGAAGCAATCCCATAACTATCGCAATAAAAACGATGCGTACATCTCACACAAGTCTTGATTTAGGGAGACCTTCTTATTGTTTCATTGGTTCTCTAAAATTGTCAAAAAAGAGGTGATTAGGAGTCCTATTACTTCGTTCTAATTTGATTAGCATCAAAAGGAGCAATCCCGTGACTATCGCGTTAAAACGATGCGTACATCTCACACAAGTCTTGATTTAAGGAGACCTTCTTATTGTTTCATTGGTTCTCTAAAATTGTCAAAAAAGAGGTGATTAGGAGTCCTATTACTTCGTTCTAATTTGATTAGCATCAAAAGGAGCAATCCCGTGACTATCGCGTCCAAAACGATGCCTAGTTCTCACACAAGTCTTCATTTAGGAAGACCTTCATATTGTTTCATTGGTTGTTTCAAATTTACAAATAAAAGAGGTGATTAGGAGTCCTATAACATCGTTCTAGTTTGATTAGCATCAAATGGAGCAATCCCATTACTATCACGTTCAAAACGATGCGTACATCTCACACAAGTCTTCAGTTAGGGAGACCTTCTAATTGTTTCATTGGTTCTCTAAAATTGTCAAAAAAAGAGGTGATTAGGAGTCCTATTACTTCGTTCTAATTTGATTACCATCAAAAGGAGCAATCCCGTGACAATCACGTTAAAAACGATGCGTACATCTCACACAAGTCGTGATTTAAGGAGACTTTGTTATTGTTTAATTTCTTTTCTCAAATTGACAAAGAAAGAGGTGACTGTGAGGACTATGACTTTGTTTTAGTTTGATTTACATCAATAGCAGCAATCCTATCCCTAGTGCCTTCAAAATAATCCGTACATCTCACACAAGTCTTCATTTAAGAAGACATTCTTATTGTTTCATTAGATTTCTCAAATTTTCAAAATATAGGTGATTATGAGTCCTATTACTTTGTTCTAGTTGAAATTAGCATCAAACGGAGCAATCCGATCACTATCGCGTCTAAAACGATGCGTAGATATCACACAAGTCTTCATTTAGAGAGACCTTCATATTATTTAATTGGTTGTTTCAAATTTAAAAAAAGAAAGAGGTGATTAAGAGTTGTATTACTTCGTTCTATTTTGATTAGCGTCAAAAGAAGAAACCCATGACCATCGCGTTCAAAACCATGTGTACATCTCACACAAGTCTTTATTTAGGGAGACCTTCTTATTGTTTCATTGGTTCTTTAAAATTGTCAAAAAGAAGAGATTAGGAGTCCTATTACTTCGTTCTAATTTTATTAGCATCAAAAGAAGCAATCCCATAACTATCGCGATAAAAACTATGCGTACATCTCACAGAAGTCTTGATTTAGGGAGATCTTCTTAATGTTTCATTAAATTTGCAAATAAAAGAGGTGATTAAGAGTCCTATAACTTCGTTCTGTTTGATTAGCATCAAAAGAAGCAATCCCATTACTATCACGTTCAAAACGATGCGTACATCTCACACAAGTCTTCATTTAAAAAAACCTTTTTTTTTGTTTTTGTTTTTGGTTAATGTGGAGTTCCCAACCGCAGTCAGATTAATCTCCCCACCCCAGGCCAGGCTTTGCGGACAGGCTCTGCTAAGACATGGCTTCACCCTGAAACGTACGACCCGTAGCCACACGGAATTATTTCTAATTCCTCACACTTGTTGCTGGTGGGGATCGAACCCAAGATGTTCGGGTTTACGGCTCACCCCAGGTCGATCCTTACCTCTGCGCCAAGTGCGGTGGTTGGAGACCTTCTTATTGTTTCATTGGTTCTCTAAAATTGTCAAAGAAAGAGGTGATTAGGAGTCCTATTACTTCGTTCTAATTTGATTAGCATCAAAAGAAGCAATTGCATAACTACCGCGTTAAAAACGATGCGTACATCTCACACAAGTCTTGATTTAGGGAGATCTTCTTAATGTTTCATTGGTTCTCTCAAAATATGAAAGAAAGGGGTGATTATGAGTCCTATGACTTCGTTCTAGTTTGATTAGCATCAAAAGGAGCAATCCTATCACTAGTGCCTTCAAAACGATATGCACATCTCACACAAGTCTTCGTTTAGGGAAACCTTATTATTGTTTCATTAGTTATATTAAATTTTCAAAATGTAGGTGATTATGAGTCCTATTACTTCGTTCTAGTTAATTTAGCATCAAAAGACAATCCCATCACTTTCACGTCCAAAACGATGCGTAGATGTCACACAGTCATCATTTAGGGAGACCTTCATATTGTTTCATTGGTTTTTCAAATTTAAAAAGAAAGAGG
The DNA here is from genome assembly GCA_020205555.1 of Panax stipuleanatus. Classification (NCBI taxonomy): domain Eukaryota; kingdom Viridiplantae; phylum Streptophyta; class Magnoliopsida; order Apiales; family Araliaceae; genus Panax; species Panax stipuleanatus. The sequence continues at coordinate 31,445 of JAINUT010002033.1, read as the reverse complement.
TGATTAAGAGTTGTATTACTTTGTTCTCTTTATTAGCCTCAAAAAAAGAAACCCATAACTATCGCGTTCAAAACAATGCATACATCTCACACAAGTTTTCATTTAGAAAAATTTTACTTTTTTTCATTGGTTCTCTAAAATTGTCAAAGAAAGAGGTAATTATGAGTTCTATTACATCGTTCTAGTTGAAATTAGCATCAAAAGGAGCAATTCCATCACTATCGCGTCCAAAACGATGCCTAGTTCTCACACAAGTCTTCATTTAGGAAGACCTTCATATTGTTTCATTGGTTGTTTCAAATTTACAAATAAAAGAGGTGATTAGGAGTCCTATAACATCGTTCTAGTTTGATTAGCATCAAATGGAGCAATCCCATTACTATCACGTTCAAAACGATGCGTACATCTCACACAAGTCTTCAGTTAGGGAGACCTTCTTATTGTTTCATTGGTTCTCTAAAATTGTCAAAAAAAGAGGTGATTAGGAGTCCTATTACTTCGTTCTAATTTGATTAGCATCAAAAAGAGCAATCCCGTGACTATCGCGTTAAAAACGATGCGTACATCTCGCACAAGTCCTGATTTAAGGAGACTTTCTTATTGTTTAATTTCTTTTCTCAAATTTACAAAGAAAGAGGTGACTGTAAGGCCTATGACTTTGTTTTAGTTGGATTTACATCAATAGCAGCAATCCTATCACTAGTGCCTTCAAAATGATCCGTACATCTCACACAACTCTTCCTTTAAGAAGACATTCTTATTGTTTCATTAGTTTTCTCAAATTTTCAAAATATAGGTGATTATGAGTTCTATTACTTCGTTCTAGTTGAAATTAGCATCAAAAGGAGCAATCCGATCACTATCGCGTCCAAAACGATGCGTAGATCTCACACAAGTCTTCATTTAGAGAGACCTTCATATTATTTAATTGGTTGTTTCAAATTTAAAAAAAGAAAGAGGTGATTAAGAGTTGTATTACTTCGTTCTATTTTGATTAGCGACAAAAGAAGAAACCCATGACTATCGCGTTCAAAACCATGTGTACATCTTACACAAGTCTTCATTTAGGGAGACCTTCTTATTGTTTCATTGGTTCTCTAAAATTGTCAAAGAAAGAGGTGATTAGGAGTCCTATTACTTCTTTCTAATTTGATTAGAATCAAAAGAAGCAATCCCATAACCATCGCAATAAAAACGAGACGTACATCTCCCACCAGTCTTGATTTAGGGAGACCTTCTTATTGTTCATTGGTTCTCTAAAATTGTCAAAAAAGAGGTGATTAGGAGTCCTATTACTTCGTTCTAATTTGATTAGCATCAAAAGGAGCAATCCCGTGACTATCGCGTTAAAACGATGCGTACATCTCACACAAGTCTTGATTTAAGGAGACTTTGTTATTGTTTAATTTCTTTTCTCAAATTGACAAAGAAAGAGGTGACTGTGAGGACTATGACTTTGTTTTAGTTTGATTTACATCAATAGCAGCAATCCTATCCCTAGTGCCTTCAAAATAATCCGTACATCTCACACAAGTCTTCATTTAAGAAGACATTCTTATTGTTTCATTAGATTTCTCAAATTTTCAAAATATAGGTGATTATGAGTCCTATTACTTTGTTCTAGTTGAAATTAGCATCAAACGGAGCAATTCGATCACTATCGCGTCTAAAACGATGCGTAGATATCACACAAGTCTTCATTTAGAGAGACCTTCATATTATTTAATTGGTTGTTTCAAATTTAAAAAAAGAAAGAGGTGATTAAGAGTTGTATTACTTCGTTCTATTTTGATTAGCGTCAAAAGAAGAAACCCATGACCATTGCGTTCAAAACCATGTGTACATCTCACACAAGTCTTTATTTAGGGAGACCTTCTTATTGTTTCATTGGTTCTTTAAAATTGTCAAAAAGAAGAGATTAGGAGTCCTATTACTTCGTTCTAATTTTATTAGCATCAAAAGAAGCAATCTCATAACTATCGCGATAAAAACTATGCGTACATCTCACAGAAGTCTTGATTTAGGGAGATCTTCTTAATGTTTCATTAAATTTGCAAATAAAGAGGTGATTAAGAGTCCTATAACTTCGTTCTGTTTGATTAGCATCAAAAGAAGCAATCCCATTACTATCACGTTCAAAACGATGCGTACATCTCACACAAGTCTTCATTTAAAAAAACCTTTTTTTTGTTTTTGTTTTTGGTTAATGTGGAGTTCCCAACCGCAGTCAGATTAATCTCCCCACCCCGGGCCAGGCTTTGCGGACAGGCTCTGCTAAGACATGGCTTCACCCTGAAACGTACGACCCGTAGCCACACGGAATTATTTCTAATTCCTCACACTTGTTGCTGGTGGGGATCGAACCCAAGATGTTCGGGTTTACGGCTCACCCCAGGTCGATCCTTACCTCTGCGCCAAGTGCGGTGGTTGGAGACCTTCTTATTGTTTCATTGGTTCTCTAAAATTGTCAAAGAAAGAGGTGATTAGGAGTCCTATTACTTCGTTCTAATTTGATTAGCATCAAAAGAAGCAATTGCATAACTACCGCGTTAAAAACGATGCGTACATCTCACACAAGTCTTGATTTAGGGAGATCTTCTTAATGTTTCATTGGTTCTCTCAAAATATGAAAGAAAGGGGTGATTATGAGTCCTATGACTTCGTTCTAGTTTGATTAGCATCAAAAGGAGCAATCCTATCACTAGTGCCTTCAAAACGATATGCACATCTCACACAAGTCTTCGTTTAGGGAAACCTTATTATTGTTTCATTAGTTATATTAAATTTTCAAAATGTAGGTGATTATGAGTCCTATTACTTCGTTCTAGTTGAATTTAGCATCAAAAAGAGCAATCCCATCACTTTCACGTCCAAAACGATGCGTAGATGTCACACAAGTCATCATTTAGGGAGACCTTCATATTGTTTCATTGGTTGTTTCAAATTTAAAAAGAAAGAGGTGATTAAGAGTTGTATTACTTTGTTCTACTTTTATTAGCCTCAAAAAAAGAAACCCATAACTATCGCGTTCAAAACAATGCATACATCTCACACAAGTTTCATTAGAAAAATTTTACTTTTTTTCATTGGTTCTCTAAAATTGTCAAAGAAAGAGGTAATTATGAGTTCTATTACATCGTTCTAGTTGAAATTAGCATCAAAAGGAGCAATTCCATCACTATCCGCGTCCAAAACGATGCCTAGTTCTCACACAAGTCTTCATTTAGGAAGACCTTCATATTGTTTCATTGGTTGTTTCAAATTTACAAATAAAAGTGGTGATTAGGAGTCCTATAACATCGTTCTAGTTTGATTAGCATCAAATGGAGCAATCCCATTACTATCACGTTCAAAACGATGCGTACATCTCACACAAGTCTTCAGTTAGGGAGACCTTCTTATTGTTTCATTGGTTCTCTAAAATTGTCAAAAAAAGAGGTGATTAGGAGTCCTATTACTTCGTTCTAATTTGATTAGCATCAAAAGGAGCAATCCCGTGACTATCGCGTTAAAAACGATGCGTACATCTCGCACAAGTCTTGATTTAAGGAGACTTTCTTATTGTTTAATTTCTTTTCTCAAAGTTACAAAGAAAGAGGTGACTGTAAGGCCTATGACTTGTTTTAGTTTGATTTACATCAATAGCAGCAATCCTATCACTAGTGCCTTCAAAATGATCCGTACATCTCACACAACTCTTCATTTAAGAAGACATTCTTATTGTTTCATTAGTTTTCTCAAATTTTCAAAATATAGGTGATTATGAGTTCTATTACTTCGTTCTAGTTGAAATTAGCATCAAAAGGAGCAATCCGATCACTATCGCGTCCAAAACGATGCGTAGATCTCACACAAGTCTTCATTAGAGAGACCTTCATATTATTTAATTGGTTGTTTCAAATTTAAAAAAAGAAAGAGGTGATTAAGAGTTGTATTACTTCGTTCTATTTTGATTAGCGACAAAAGAAGAAACCCATGACTATCGCGTTCAAACCATGTGTACATCTTACACAAGTCTTCATTTAGGGAGACCTTCTTATTGTTTCATTGGTTCTCTAAATTGTCAAAGAAAGAGGTGATTAGGAGTCCTATTACTTCTTTCTAATTTGATTAGAATCAAAAGAAGGAATCCCATAACTATCGCAATAAAAACGATGCGTACATCTCACACAAGTCTTGATTTAGGGAGACCTTCTTATTGTTTCATTGGTTTCTCTAAATTGTCAAAAAGAGGTGATTAGGAGTCCTATTACTTCGTTCTAATTTGATTAGCATCAAAAGGAGCAATCCCGTGACTATCGCGTCCAAAACGATGCCTAGTTCTCACACAAGTCTTCATTTAGGAAGACCTTCATATTGTTTCATTGGTTGTTTCAAATTTACAAATAAAAGAGGTGATTAGGAGTCCTATAACATCGTTCTAGTTTGATTAGCATCAAATGGAGCAATCCCATTACTATCACGTTCAAAACGATGCGTACATCTCACACAAGTCTTCAGTTAGGGAGACCTTCTAATTGTTTCATTGGTTCTCTAAAATTGTCAAAAAGAGAGGTGATTAGGAGGCCTATTACTTCGTTCTAATTTGATTACCATCAAAAGGAGCAATCCCGTGACAATCACGTTAAAAACGATGCGTACATCTCACACAAGTCGTGATTTAAGGAGACTTTGTTATTGTTTAATTTCTTTTCTCAAATTGACAAAGAAAGAGGTGACTGTGAGGACTATGACTTTGTTTTAGTTTGATTTACATCAATAGCAGCAATCCTATCCCTAGTGCCTTCAAAATAATCCGTACATCTCACACAAGTCTTCATTTAAGAAGACATTCTTATTGTTTCATTAGATTTCTCAAATTTTCAAAATATAGGTGATTATGAGTCCTATTACTTTGTTCTAGTTGAAATTAGCATCAAACGGAGCAATCCGATCACTATCGCGTCTAAAACGATGCGTAGATATCACACAAGTCTTCATTTAGAGAGACCTTCATATTATTTAATTGGTTGTTTCAAATTTAAAAAAAGAAAGAGGTGATTAAGAGTTGTATTACTTCGTTCTATTTTGATTAGCGTCAAAAGAAGAAACCCATGACCATCGCGTTCAAAACCATGTGTACATCTCACACAAGTCTTTATTTAGGGAGACCTTCTTATTGTTTCATTGGTTCTTTAAAATTGTCAAAAAGAAGTGATTAGGAGTCCTATTACTTCGTTCTAATTTTTTTAGCATCAAAAGAAGCAATCCCATAACTATCGCGATAAAAACTATGCGTACATCTCACAGAAGTCTTGATTTAGGGAGATCTTCTTAATGTTTCATTAAATTTGCAAATAAAAGAGGTGATTAAGAGTCCTATAACTTCGTTCTGTTTGATTAGCATCAAAAGAAGCAATCCCATTACTATCACGTTCAAAATGATGCGTACATCTCACACAAGTCTTCATTTAAAAAAACCTTTTTTTTTGTTTTTGTTTTTGGTTAATGTGGAGTTCCCAACCGCAGTCAGATTAATCTCCCACCCCGGGCCAGGCTTTGCGGACAGGCTCTGCTAAGACATGGCTTCACCCTGAAACGTACGAACCGTAGCCACACGGAATTATTTCTAATTCCTCACACTTGTTGCTGGTGGGGATCGAACCTCAAGATGTTCGGGTTTACGGCTCACCCCAGGTCGATCCTTACCTCTGCGCCAAGTGCGGTGGTTGGAGACCTTCTTATTGTTTCATTGGTTCTCTAAAATTGTCAAAGAAAGAGGTGATTAGGAGTCCTATTACTTCGCTCTAATTTGATTAGCATCAAAAGAAGCAATTGCATAACTACCCGCGTTAAAAACGATGCGTACATCTCACACAAGTCTTGATTTAGGGAGATCTTCTTAATGTTTCATTGGTTCTCTCAAAATATGAAAGAAAGGGGTGATTATGAGTCCTATGACTTCGTTCTAGTTTGATTAGCATCAAAAGGAGCAATCCTATCACTAGTGCCTTCAAAACGATATGCACATCTCACACAAGTCTTCGTTTAGGGAAACCTTATTATTGTTTCATTAGTTATATTAAATTTTCAAAATGTAGGTGATTATGAGTCCTATTACTTCGTTCTAGTTGAATTTAGCATCAAAAAGAGCTATCCCATCACTTTCACGTCCAAAACGATGCGTAGATGTCACACAAGTCATCATTTAGGGAGACCTTCATATTGTTTCATTGGTTGTTTCAAATTTAAAAAGAAAGTGGTGATTAAGAGTTGTATTACTTTGTTCTACTTTTATTAGCCTCAAAAAAAGAAACCCATAACTATCGCGTTCAAAACAATGCATACATCTCACACAAGTTTTCATTTAGAAAAAATTTTACTTTTTTTCATTGGTTCTCTAAAATTGTCAAAGAAAGAGGTAATTATGAGTTCTATTACATCGTTCTAGTTGAAATTAACATCAAAAGGAGCAATTCCATCACTATCGCGTCCAAAACGATGCCTAGTTCTCACACAAGTCTTCATTTAGGAAGACCTTCATATTGTTTCATTGGTTGTTTCAAATTTTACAAATAAAAGAGGTGATTAGGAGTCCTATAACATCGTTCTAGTTTGATTAGCATCAAATGGAGCAATCCCATTACTATCACGTTCAAAACGATGCGTACATCTCACACAAGTCTTCAGTTAGGGAGACCTTCTTATTGTTTCATTGGTTCTCTAAAATTGTCAAAAAAAGAGGTGATTAGGAGTCCTATTACTTCGTTCTAATTTGATTAGCGTCAAAAGGAGCAATCCCGTGACTATCGCGTTAAAAACGATGCGTACATCTCGCACAAGTCTTGATTTAAGGAGACTTTCTTATTGTTTAATTTCTTTTCTCAAATTTACAAAGAAAGAGGTGACTGTAAGGACTATGACTTTGTTTTAGTTTGATTTACATCAATAGCAGCAATCCTATCACTAGTGCCTTCAAAATGATCCGTACATCTCACACAAGTCTTCATTTAAGAAGACATTCTTATTGTTTCATTAGTTTTCTCAAATTTTCAAAATATAGGTGATTATGAGTTCTATTACTTTGTTCTAGTTGAAATTAGCATCAAAAGGAGCAATCCGATCACTATCGCGTCCAAAACGATGCGTAGATCTCACACAAGTCTTCATTTAGAGAGACCTTCATATTATTTAATTGGTTGTTTCAAATTTAAAAAAAGAAAGAGGTGATTAAGAGTTGTATTACTTCGTTCTATTTTGATCAGCGTCAAAAGAAGAAACCCATGACTATCGCGTTCAAAACCATGTGTACATCTTACACAAGTCTTCATTTAGGGAGACCTTCTTATTGTTTCATTTGTTCTCTAAAATTGTCAAAGAAAGAGGTGATTAGGAGTCCTATTACTTCGTTTTAATTTGATTAGAATCAAAAGAAGCAATCCCATAACTATCGCAATAAAAACGATGCGTACATCTCACACAAGACTTGATTTATGGAGATCTTCTTAATGTTTCATTAAATTTGCAAATAAAAGAGGAGATTAAGAGTCCTATAACTTCGTTCTAGTTTGATTAGCATCAAAAGGAGCAATCCCATTACTATCACGTTCAAAACAATGCGTACATCTCACACAAGTCTTCATTTAAGAACTTTTTTTTTGGGGTTAATGTTGAGTTCCCAACCGCAGTCAGACTAATCTCCCCACCCCGGGCCAGGCTTTGCTTATAGGCTCTGCCTAAGACATGGCTTCGTCCTGAAACGTACGACCCGTGGCCACATGGAATTATTTCTAATTCCTCACACTTGTTGCTGGCGGGGATCGAACCCAAGATGTCCGGGTTTACGGCTCACCCCAGGTCGATCCTTACCGCTACGCCAAGTGCGGTGGTTGGAGACCTTCTTATTGTTTCATTGGTTCTCTAAAATTGTCAAAGAAAGAGGTGGTTAGGAGTCCTATTACTTCGTTCTAATTTGATTAGCATCAAAAGAAGTAATTCCATGACTATCGCGTTAAAAACGATGCGTACATCTCACACAAGTCTTGATTTAAGGAGACTTTCTTATTGTTTAATTTCTTTTCTCAAATTGACAAAAGAAAGAGGCGACTGTGAGGCCTATGACTTCGTTTTAGTTTGATTTACATCAATAACAGCAATCCTATAACTAGTGCCTTCAAAATAATCTGTACATCTCACACAAGCCTTCATTTAGGAAGACATTCTTATTGTTTCATTAGTTCTCTCAAAATTTCATAATATAGGTGATTATGAGTCCTATTACTTCGTTCTAGTTGAAATTAGCACCAAAAAGAGCAATCCCATCACTATCGCGTCCAAAACGACGCGTAGATCTCACACAAGTCTTCATCTAAGTAGACCTTCATATTGTTTCATTGGTTGTTTCAAATTTACAAAGAAAGAGGTGATTAAGAGTTGTATTACTTCGTTCTATTTTGATTAGCGTGAAAAGGAGAAACCCATGACTATAGCGTTCAAAACCATGCGTACATCTCACACAAGTCTTTATTTAGGGAGACCTTCTTATTGTTTCATTGGTTCTCTAAAATTGTCAAAGAAAGAGGTGATTAGGAGTCCTATTACTTCGTTCTAATTTGGTTAGCATCAAAAGTAGCAATCGCATAACTATCGCGTTAAAAACGATGCGTACATCTCACACAAGTCTTGATTTAGGGAGATCTTCTTAATGTTTCATTGGTTCTCTCAAAATATGAAAGAACGGGGTGATTATGAGTCTTATGACTTCGTTCTAGTTTGATTAGTATCAAAATGAGCAATTCTATCACTAGTGCCTTCAAAACGATATGCACATCTCACACAAGTCTTCATTTAGGAAAACCTTCTTAGTGTTTCATTAGTTATATTAAATTGTCAAAATATAGGTGATTATGAGTCCTATTACTTCGTTCTAGTTGAATTTAGCATCAAAAAGAGCAATACCATCACTTTCACGTCCAAAACGATGCGTAGATGTCACACAAGTCATCATTTAGGGAGACCTTCATATTGTTTCATTGGTTGTTTCAAATTTACAAAGAAAGAGGTGATTAAGAGTTGTATTACTTTGTTCTACTTTTATTAGCCTCAAAAAAAGAAACCCATAACTATCGCATTCAAAACCATGCATACATCTCACACAAGTCTTCATTTAGGAAAACCTTATTTTTTTCATTGGTTCTCAAAAATTATCAAAGAAAGAGGTGATTATGAGTCCTATTACATCGTTCTAGTTGAAATTAGCATCAAAAGGAGCAATTCCATCACTATCGAGTCCAAAACGATGCGTAGTTCTCACACAAGTATTCATTTAGGAAGACCTTCATATTGTTTCATTGGTTGTTTCAAATTTACAAATAAAAGAGGTGATTAGGAGTCCTATAACATCGTTCTAGTTTGATTAGCATCAAATGGAGCAATCCCATTACTATCACGTTCAAAACGATGCGTACATCTCACACAAGTCTTCAGTTAGGGAGACCTTCTAATTGTTTCATTGGTTCTCTAAAATTGTCAAAAAAAGAGGTGATTAGGAGTCCTATTACTTCGTTCTAATTTGATTACCATCAAAAGGAGCAATCCCGTGACAATCACGTTAAAAACGATGCGTACATCTCACACAAGTCGTGATTTAAGGAGACTTTCTTATTGTTTAATTTCTTTTCTCAAATTGACAAAGAAAGAGGTGACTATGAGGCCTATGACTTTGTTTTAGTTTGATTTACATCAATAGCAGCAATCCTATCAGTAGTGCCTTCAAAATGATCCGTACATCTCACACAACTCTTCATTTAAGAAGACATTCTTATTGTTTCACTAGTTTTCTCAAATTTTCAAAATATAGGTTATTATGAGTACCTATTACTTCGTTCTAGTTGAAATTAGTATCAAAAGGAGCAATCCGATCACTATCGCATCCAAAACGATGCGTAGATCTCACACAATTCTTCATTTAGAGAGACCTTCATATTATTTAATTGGTTGTTTCAAATTTAAAAAAAGAAAGAGGTGATTAAGAGTTGTATTACTTCGTTCTATTTTGATTAGCGACAAAAGAAGAAACCCATGACTATCGCGTTCAAAACCATGTGTACATCTTACACAAGTCTTCATTTAGGGAGACCTTCTTATTGTTTCATTGGTTCTCTAAAATTGTCAAAGAAAGAGGTGATTAGGAGTCCTATTACTTCTTTCTAATTTGATTAGAATCAAAAGAAGCAATCCCATAACTATCGCAATAAAAACGATGCGTACATCTCACACAAGTCTTGATTTAGGGAGACCTTCTTATTGTTTCATTGGTTCTCTAAAATTGTCAAAAAAGAGGTGATTAGGAGTCCTATTACTTCGTTCTAATTTGATTAGCATCAAAAGGAGCAATCCCGTGACTATCGCGTTAAAACGATGCGTACATCTCACACAAGTCTTGATTTAAGGAGACTTTGTTATTGTTTAATTTCTTTTCTCAAATTGACAAATAAAGAGGTGACTGTGAGGACTATGACTTTGTTTTAGTTTGATTTACATCAATAGCAGCAATCCTATCCCTAGTGCCTTCAAAATAATCCGTACATCTCACACATGTCTTCATTTAAGAAGACATTCTTATTGTTTCATTAGATTTCTTAAATTTTCAAAATATAGGTGATTATGAGTCCTATTACTTTGTTCTAGTTGAAATTAGCATCAAACGGAGCAATCCGATCACTATCGCGTCTAAAACGATGCGTAGATATCACACAAGTCTTCATTTAGAGAGACCTTCATATTATTTAATTGGTTGTTTCAAATTTAAAAAAAGAAAGAGGTGATTAAGAGTTGTATTACTTCGTTCTATTTTGATTAGCGTCAAAAGAAGAAACCCATGACCATCGCGTTCAAAACCATGTGTACATCTCACACAAGTCTTTATTTAGGGAGACCTTCTTATTGTTTCATTGGTTCTTTAAAATTGTCAAAAGAAGAGATTAGGAGTCCTATTACTTCGTTCTAATTTTATTAGCATCAAAAGAAGCAATCCCATAACTATCGCGATAAAAACTATGCGTACATCTCACAGAAGTCTTGATTTAGGGGGATCTTCTTAATGTTTCATTAAATTTGCAAATAAAAGAGGTGATTAAGAGTCCTATAACTTCGTTCTGTTTGATTAGCATCAAAAGAAGCAATCCCATTACTATCACGTTCAAAACGATGCGTACATCTCACACAAGTCTTCATTTAAAAAAACCTTTTTTTTTGTTTTTGTTTTTGGTTAATGTGGAGTTCCCAACCGCAGTCAGATTAATCTCCCCACCCCGGGCCAGGCTTTGCGGACAGGCTCTGCTAAGACATGGCTTCACCCTGAAACGTACGACCCGTAGCCACACTGAATTATTTCTAATTCCTCACACTTGTTGCTGGTGGGGATCGAACCCAAGATGTTCGGGTTTACGGCTCACCCCAGGTCGATCCTTACCGCTGCGCCAAGTGCGGTGGTTGGAGACCTTCTTATTGTTTCATTGGTTCTCTAAAATTGTCAAAGAAAGAGGTGATTAGGAGTCCTATTACTTCGTTCTAATTTGATTAGCATCAAAAGAAGCAATTGCATAACTACCGCGTTAAAAACGATGCGTACATCTCACACAAGTCTTGATTTAGGGAGATCTTCTTAATGTTTCATTGGTTCTCTCAAAATATGAAAGAAAGGGGTGAGTATGAGTCCTATGACTTCGTTCTAGTTTGATTAGCATCAAAAGGAGCAATCCTATCACTAGTGCCTTCAAAACGATATGTACATCTCACACAAGTCTTCGTTTAGGGAAACCTTATTATTGTTTCATTAGTTATATTAAATTTTCAAAATGTAGGTGATTATGAGTCCTATTACTTCGTTCTAGTTGAATTTAGCATCAAAAAGAGCAATCCCATCACTTTCACGTCCAAAACGATGCGTAGATGTCACACAAGTCATCATTTAGGGAGACCTTCATATTGTTTCATTGGTTGTTTCAAATTTAAAAAGAAAGAGGTGATTAAGAGTTGTATTACTTTGTTCTACTTTTATTAGCCTCAAAAAAAGAAACCCATAACTATCGCGTTCAAAACAATGCATACATCTCACACAAGTTTTCATTTATAAAAATTTTACTTTTTTTCATTGGTTCTCTAAAATTGTCAAAGAAAGAGGTAATTATGAGTTCTATTACATCGTTCTAGTTGAAATTAGCATCAAAAGGAGCAATTCCATCACTATCGCGTCCAAAACGATGCCTAGTTCTCACACAAGTCTTCATTTAGGAAGACCTTCGTATTGTTTCATTGGTTGTTTCAAATTTACAAATAAAAGAGGTGATTAGGAGTCCTATAACATCGTTCTAGTTTGATTAGCATCAAAGGGAGCAATCCCATTACTATCACGTTCAAAACGATGCGTACATCTCACACAAGTCTTCAGTTAGGGAGACCTTCTTATTGTTTCATTGGTTCTCTAAAATTGTCAAAAAAAGAGGTGATTAGGAGTCCTATTACTTCGTTCTAATTTGATTAGCATCAAAAGGAGCAATCCCGTGACTATCGCGTTAAAAACGATGCGTACATCTCGCAACAAGTCTTGATTTAAGGAGACTTTCTTATTGTTTAATTTCTTTTCTCAAATTTACAAAGAAAGAGGTGACTGTAAGGGACTATGACTTTGTTTTAGTTTGATTTACATCAATAGCAGCAATCCTATCACTAGTGCCTTCGAAATGATCCGTACATCTCACACAAGTCTTCATTTAAGAAGACATTCTTATTGTTTCATTAGTTTTCTCAAATTTTCAAAATATAGGTGATTATGAGTTCTATTACTTTGTTCTAGTTGAAATTAGCATCAAAAGGAGCAATCCGATCACTATCGCGTCCAAAACGATGCGTAGATCTCACACAAGTCTTCATTTAGAGAGACCTTCATATTATTTAATTGGTTGTTTCAAATTTAAAAAAAGAAAGAGGTGATTAAGAGTTGTATTACTTTCGTTCTATTTTGATCAGCGTCAAAAGAAGAAACCCATGACTATCGCGTTCAAAACCATGTGTACATCTTACACAAGTCTTCATTTAGGGAGACCTTCTTATTGTTTCATTTGTTCTCTAAAATTGTCAAAGAAAGAGGTGATTAGGAGTCCTATTACTTCGTTTTAATTTGATTAGAATCAAAAGAAGCAATCCCATAACTATCGCAATAAAAACGATGTGTACATCTCACACAAGACTTGATTTATGGAGATCTTCTTAATGTTTCATTAAATTTGCAAATAAAAGAGGAGATTAAGAGTCCTATAACTTCGTTCTAGTTTGATTAGCATCAAAAGGAGCAATCCCATTACTATCACGTTCAAAACAATGCGTACATCTCACACAAGTCTTCATTTAAGAACCTTTTTTTTTGGGGTTAATGTTGAGTTCCTAACCCCAGTCAGACTAATCTCCCCACCCCGGGCCAGGCTTTGCTTATAAGCACTGCCTAAGACATGGCTTCGTCCTGAAACGTACGACCCGTGGCCACATGGAATTATTTCTAATTCCTCACACTTGTTGCTGGCGGGGATCGAACCCAAGATGTCCGGGTTTACGGCTCACCCCAGGTCGATCCTTACCGCTACGCCAAGTGCGGTGGTTGGAGACCTTCTTATTGTTTCATTGGTTCTCTAAAATTGTCAAAGAAAGAGTTGATTAGGAGTCCTATTACTTCGTTCTAATTTGATTAGCATCAAAAGAAGTAATTCCATGACTATCACGTTAAAAACGATGCGTACATCTCACACAAGTCTTGATTTAAGGAGACTTTCTTATTGTTTAATTTCTTTTCTCAAATTGACAAAAGAAAGAGGCGACTGTGAGGCCTATGACTTCGTTTTAGTTTGATTTACATCAATAACAGCAATCCTATAACTAGTGCCTTCAAAATAATCTGTACATCTCACACAAGCCTTCATTTAGGAAGACATTCTTATTGTTTCATTAGTTCTCTCAAAATTTCATAATATAGGTGATTATGAGTCCTATTACTTCGTTCTAGTTGAAATTAGCACCAAAAAGAGCAATCCCATCACTATCGCGTCCAAAAAGACGCGTAGATCTCACACAAGTCTTCATTTAAGTAGACCTTCATATTGTTTCATTGGTTGTTTCAAATTTACAAAGAAAGAGGTGATTAAGAGTTGTATTAGTTCGTTCTATTTTGCTTAGCGTGAAAAGGAGAAACCCATGACTATAGCGTTCAAAACCATGCGTACATCTCACACAAGTCTTTATTTAGGGAGACCTTCTTATTATTTCATTGGTTCTCTAAAATTGTCAAAGAAAGAGGTGATTAGGAGTCCTATTACTTCGTTCTAATTTGGTTAGCATCAAAAGTAGCAATCGCATAACTATCGCGTTAAAAACGATGCGTACATCTCACACAAGTCTTGATTTAGGGAGATCTTCTTAATGTTTCATTGGTTCTCTCAAAATATGAAAGAACGGGGTGATTATGAGTCTTATGACTTCGTTCTAGTTTGATTAGTATCAAAATGAGCAATTCTATCTCTAGTACCTTCAAAACGATATGCACATCTCACACAAGTCTTCATTGAGGAAAACCTTCTTAGTGTTTCATTAGTTATATTAAATTGTCAAAATATAGGTGATTATGAGTCCTATTACTTCGTTCTAGTTGAATTTAGCATCAAAAAGAGCAATACCATCACTTTCACGTCCAAAACGATGCGTAGATGTCACACAAGTCATCATTTAGGGAGACCTTCATATTGTTTCATTGGTTATTTCAAATTTACAAAGAAAGAGGTGATTAAGAGTTGTATTACTTTGTTCTACTTTTATTAGCCTCAAAAAAAGAAACCCATAACTATCGCATTCAAAACCATGCATACATCTCACACAAGTCTTCATTTAGGAAAACCTTATTTTTTCATTGGTTCTCAAAAATTATCAAAGAAAGAGGTGATTATGAGTCCTATTACATCGTTCTAGTTGAAATTAGCATCAAAAGGAGCAATTCCATCACTATCGAGTCCAAAACGATGCGTAGTTCTCACACAAGTCTTCATTTAGGAAGATCTTCATATTGTTTCATTGGTTGTTTCAAATTTACAAATAAAAGAGGTGATTAGGAGTCCTATAACATCGTTCTAGTTTGATTAGCATCAAATGGAGCAATCCCATTACTATCACGTTCAAAACGATGCGTACATCTCCACAAGTCTTCAGTTAGGGAGACCTTCTAATTGTTTCATTGGTTCTCTAAAATTGTCAAAAAAGAGGTGATTAGGAGTCCTATTACTTCATTCTAATTTGATTACCATCAAAAGGAGCAATCTCGTGACAATCACGTTAAAAACGATGCGTACATCTCACACAAGTCTTGATTTAAGGAGCCTTTCTTATTGTTTAATTTCTTTTCTCAAATTGACAAAGAAAGAGGTGACTATGAGGCCTATGACTTTGTTTTAGTTTGATTTACATCAATAGCAGCAATCCTATCACTAGTGCCTTCAAAATGATCCGTACATCTCACACAACTCTTCATTTAAGAAGACATTCTTATTGTTTCATTAGTTTTCTTAAATTTTCAAAATATAGGTTATTATGAGTCCTATTACTTCGTTCTAGTTGAAATTAGCATCAAAAGGAGCAATCCGATCACTATCGCATCCAAAACGATGCGTAGATCTCACACAATTCTTCATTTAGAGAGACCTTCATATTATTTAATTGGTTGTTTCAAATTTTAAAAAAGAAAGAGGTGATTAAGAGTTGTATTACTTCGTTCTATTTTGATTAGCGACAAAAGAAGAAACCCATGACTATCGCGTTCAAAACCATGTGTACATCTTACACAAGTCTTCATTTAGGGAGACCTTCTTATTGTTTCATTGGTTCTCTAAAATTGTCAAAGAAAGAGGTGATTAGGAGTCCTATTACTTCGTTCTAATTTGATTAGCATCAAAGGAGCAATCCCGTGACTATCGCGTTAAAAACGATGCGTACATCTCGCACAAGTCTTGATTTAAGGAGACTTTCTTATTGTTTAATTTCTTTTCTCAAATTTACAAAGAAAGAGGTGACTGTAAGGCCTATGACTTTGTTGTAGTTTGATTTACATCAATAGCAGCAATCCTATCACTAGTGCCTTCAAAATGATCCGTACATCTCACACAACTCTTCATTTAAGAAGACATTCTTATTGTTTCATTAGTTTTCTCAAATTTTCAAAATATAGGTGATTATGAGTCTATTACTTCGTTCTAGTTGAAATTAGCATCAAAAGGAGCAATCCGATCACTATCGCGTCCAAAACGATGCGTAGATCTCACACAAGTCTTCATTTAGAGAGACCTTCATATTATTTAATTGGTTGTTTCAAATTTAAAAAAAGAAAGAGGTGATTAAGAGTTGTATTACTTCGTTCTATTTTGATTAGTGTCAAAAGAAGAAACCCATGACCATCGCGTTCAAAACCATGTGTACATCTTACACAAGTCTTCATTTAGGGAGACCTTCTTATTGTTTCATTGGTTCTCTAAAATTGTCAAAGAAAGAGGTGATTAGGAGTCCTATTACTTCTTTCTAATTTGATTAGAATCAAAAGAAGCAATCCCATAACTATCGCAATAAAAACGATGCGTACATCTCACACAAGTCTTGATTTAGGGAGACCTTCTTATTGTTTCATTGGTTCTCTAAAATTGTCAAAAAAGAGGTGATTAGGAGTCCTATTACTTCGTTCTAATTTGATTAGCATCAAAAGGAGCAATCCCGTGACTATCGCGTTAAAACGATGCGTACATCTCACACAAGTCTTGATTTAAGGAGACTTTGTTATTGTTTAATTTCTTTTCTCAAATTGACAAAGAAAGAGGTGACTGTGAGGACTATGACTTTGTTTTAGTTTGATTTACATCAATAGCAGCAATCCTATCCCTAGTGCCTTCAAAATAATCCGTACATCTCACACAAGTCTTCATTTAAAAAGACATTCTTATTGTTTCATTAGATTTCTCAAATTTTCAAAATATAGGTGATTATGAGTCCTATTACTTTGTTCTAGTTGAAATTAGCATCAAACGGAGCAATCCGATCACTATCGCGTCTAAAACGATGCGTAGATATCACACAAGTCTTCATTTAGAGAGACCTTCATATTATTTAATTGGTTGTTTCAAATTTAAAAAAAGAAAGAGGTGATTAAGAGTTGTATTACTTCGTTCTATTTTGATTAGTGTCAAAAGAAGAAACCCATGACCATCGCGTTCAAAACCATGTGTACATCTCACACAAGTCTTTATTTAGGGAGACCTTCTTATTGTTTCATTGGTTCTTTAAAATTGTCAAAAAGAGGTGATTAGGAGTCCTATTACTTCGTTCTAATTTTATTAGCATCAAAAGAAGCAATCCCATAACTATCGCGATAAAAACTATGCGTACATCTCACAGAAGTCTTGATTTAGGTAGATCTTCTTAATGTTTCATTAAATTTGCAAATAAAAGAGGTGATTAAGAGTCCTATAACTTCGTTCTGTTTGATTAGCATCAAAAGAAGCAATCCCATTACTATCACGTTCAAAATGATGCGTACATCTCACACAAGTCTTCATTTAAAAAAACCTTTTTTTTTAGTTTTTGTTTTTGGTTAATGTGGAGTTCCCAACCGCAGTCAGATTAATCTCCCCACCCCGGGCCAGGCTTTGCGTACAGGTTCTGCTAAGACATGGCTTCGCCCTGAAACGTACGACCCGTGGCCACACGAAATTATTTCTAATTCCTCACTCTTGTTGCTGGCGGGGATCGAACCCAAGATGTTCGGGTTTACGGCTCACCCCAGGTCGATCCTTACCGCTGCGCCAAGTGCGGTGGTTGGAGACCTTCTTATTATTTCATTGGTTCTCTAAAATTGTCAAAGAAAGAGGTGATTAGGAGTCCTATTACTTCGTTCTAATTTGATTAGCATCAAAAGAAGTAATCCCATAACTATCGCGTTAAAAACGATGCGTACATCTCACACAAGTCTTGATTTAAGGAGACCGTCTTACTGTTTAATTGGTTTTCTCAAATTAACAAAGAAAGAGGTGAATGTAAGGCATATGACTTCGTTTTAGTTTGATTTACATCAATAGCAGCAATCCTATCACTAGTGCCTTCAAAATGATCCGTACATCTCACACAAGTCTTCATTTAGGAAGACATTCTTATTATTTCATTACTTCTCTCAAATTTTCAAAATATAGGTGATTATGAGTCCTATTACTTCGTTCTAGTTGAAATTAGCATCAAAAAGAGCAATCCCATCACTATCGCGTCCAAAACGATGCGTAGATCTCACACAAGTCTTTATTTAAGGAGACCTTCATATTGTTTCATTGGTTGTTTCAAATTTACAAAGAAAGAGGTGATTAAGAGTTGTATTACTTCGTTCTATTTTGATTAGCGTGAAAAGGAGAAACCCATGACTATAGCGTTCAAAACCATGAGTACATCTCACACAAGTCTTCATTTAGGGAGACCTTCTTATTGTTTCATTGGTTCTCTAAAATTGTCAAGGAAAGAGGTGATTAGGAGTCCTATTACTTCAATCTAATTTGATTTGCATCAAAAGAAGCAATCCCATAATTATAGCGATAAAAACGATGCATACATCTCACACAAGTCTTGATTTAGGGAGATCTTCTTAATGTTTCTTTAAATTTGCAAAGAAAGAGGTGATTAAGAGTTGTATTACTTCTTTCTATTTTGATTAGCGTGAAAAGGAGAAACCCATGACTATAGCGTTCAAAACGATGCGTACATCTCACACAAGTCTTTATTTAGGGAGACCTTCTTACGGTTTCATTAGTTCTCTAAAATTGTCAAAGAAAGAGGTGATTAGGAGTCCTATTACTTCGTTCTAATTTGATTAGCATCAAAAGAAGTAATCCCATGACTATCGCGTTAAAAACGATGCATACATCTCACACAAGTCTTGATTTAAGGAGACCTTCTTATTGTTTAATTGGTTTTCTCAAATTAACAAAGAAAGAGGTGAATGTGAGGCCTATGACTTCCTTTTAGTTTGATTTACATCAATAGCAGCAATCCTATCACTAGTGCCTTCAAAATGATCCGTACATCTCACACAAATCTTCATTTAGGAAGACATTCTTATTGTTTCATTACTTCTCTCAAATTTTCAAAATATAGGTGATTATGAGTCCTATTACTTCGTTCTGGTTGAAATTAGCATCAAAAAGAGCAATCCCATCACTATCGCGTCCAAAACGATGCGTAGATCTCACACAAGTCTTCATTTAAGGAGACCTTCATATTGTTTCATTGGTTGTTTCAAATTTACAAAGAAAGAGGTGATTAAGAGTTGTATTACTTCGTTCTATTTTGATTAGCGTGAAAAGGAGAAACCCATGACTATAGCGTTCAAAACGATGCGTACATCTCACACAAGTCTTTATTTAGGGAGACCTTCTTACGGTTTCATTAGTTCTCTAAAATTGTCAAAGAAAGAGGTGATTAGGAGTCCTATTACTTCGTTCTAATTTGATTAGCATCAAAAGAAGCAATCGCATAACTATCGCGTTAAAAACGATGCGTACATCTCACACAAGTCTTGATTTAGGGAGATCTTCTTAATGTTTCATTGGTTCTCTCAAAATATGAAAGAACGGGGTGATTATGAGTCTTATGACTTGGTTCTTGTTTGATTAGCATCAAAAGGAGCAATCCTATCACTAGTGCCTTCAAAACGATATGCACATCTCACACAAGTCTTCATTTAGGGAAACCTTCTTATTGTTTCATTAGTTATACTAAATTGTCAAAATATAGGTGATTATGAGTCCTATTACTTCGTTCTAGTTGAATTTAGCATTAAAAAGAGCAATCCCATCACTTTCATGTCCAAAACGATGCGTAGATGTCACACAAGTCATCATTTAGGGAGACTTTCATTTTGTTTCATTGGTTGTTTCAAATTTAAAAAGAAAGAGGTGATTAATAGTTGTATTACTTTGTTCTACTTTTATTATCCTCAAAAAAAGAAACCCATAACTATCGCGTTCAAAACCATGCATACATCTTACACAAGTCTTCATTTAGGAAAACCTTATTTTTTCGTTGGTTCTCTAAAATTGTCAAAGAAAGAGGTGATTATGAGTCCTATTACATCGTTTTAGTTGGAATTAGCATTAAAAGGAGCAATTCCATCACTATCGCGTCCAAAACGATGCGTAGATCTCACACAAGTCTTCATTTAGGGAGACCTTCATAATGTTTCATTGGTTGTTTCAAATTTACAAATAAAAGAGGTGATTAGGAGTCCTATAACTTCGTTCTAGTTTGATTAGCATCAAAATGTGCAATCCCCGTTACTATCACGTTCAAAACGATGCGTATATCTCACACAAGTCTTCATTTAAGCAGACATTCTTATTGTTTCATTGGTTCTCTAAAATTGTAAAAAAAAGGTGATTAGGAGTCCTATTACTTCGTTCTAATTTGATTAGCATCAAAAGGAGCAATCTCGTGACTATCGCGTTAAAAACGATGTGTACATCTCACACAATTCTTGATTTAAGGAGACTTTCTTATTGTTTAATTTCTTTTCCCAAATTGACAAAAGAAAGACGCGACTTTGAGGCCTATGACTTCGTTTTAGTTTGATTTACATCACTAGCAGCAATCCTATCACTAGTGCCTTCAAAATGATCGGTACATCTCACACAAGTCTTCATTTAAGAAGACATTCTTATTGTTTCATTAGTTTTCTTAAATTTACAAAATATAGGTGATTATGAGTCCTATTACTTCGTTCTAGTTGAAATTAGCATCAAAAGGAGCAATCCCATCACTATCGCGTCCAAAACGATGCGTAGATCTCACACAAGTCTTCATTTAGAGAGACCTTAATATTATTTAATTGGTTGTTTTAAATTTACAAAGAAAGAGGTGATTAAGAGTTGTATTAATTCGTTCTATTTTTATTAGCGTCAAAAGAAGAAACCCATGACTATCGCGTTCAAAACCATGCGTACATGTCACACAAGTCTTTATTTAGGGAGACCTTTTTATTGTTTCATTGGTTCTCTAAAATTGTCAAAGAAAGAGGTGATTAGGAGTCCTATTACTTCGTTCTAATTTGATTAGCATCAAAAGAAGCAATCCTGTAACTATCGCGTTAAAAACGATGCGTACATCTCACACAAGTCTTTATTTAGGAAGACATTCTTATTGTTTCATTAGTTCTCTCAAATTTTAAAAATATAGGTGATTATGAGTCCTATTACTTTGTTCTAGTTGAATTTAGCATCAAAAAGAGCAATCCCATCACTTTCACATCCAAAACGATGCGTAGATCTCACACAACTCATCATTTAGGGAGACCTTCATATTGTTTTATTGGTTGTTTCAAATTTACAAACAAAGAGATGATTAAGAGTTGTATTACTTTGTTCTACTTTTATTATCCTCAAAAAAAGAAACCTATAACTATCGCGTTCAAAATCATGCATACATCTCACACAAGTCTTCATTTAGGGAAACCTTTTTTTTAACTCATTCTCTAAAATTGTCAAAGAAAGAGGTGATTATGAGTCCTATTACATCGTTCTATTTGAAATTAGCATCAAAAGGAGCAATTCCATCACTATCGCGCCCAAAACGATGTGTAGATCTCACACAAGTCTTTATTTAGGGAGACCTTTATATTGTTTCATTGGTTGTTTCAAATTTACAAATAAAATAGGTGATTAGGAGTCCTATAACTTCATTCTAGTTTGATTAGCATCAAAAGGAGCAATCCCATTACTATCACGTTCAAAACGATGCGTACATCTCACACAAGTCTTCGGTTAAGGAGACCTTCTTATTGTTCATTTGTTCTCTAAAATTGTCAAAAAAGAGGTGATTAGGAGTCCTATTACTTCGTTCTATTTTGATTAGCATCAAAAGGAGCAATCCCGTGACTATCGCGTTAAAAACGATGCGTACATCTCACACAAGTCTTGATTTAAGGAGACTTTCTTATTGTTTAATTTCTTTTCTCAAATTGACAAAGAAAGAGGTGACTGTGAGGCCCATGACTTCGTTTTAGTTTGATTTACATCAATAGCAACAGTCCTAGCACTACTGCCTTCAAAATGATCCATACATCTCACACAAGTCTTCATTTAAAAAGACATTCTTATTGTTTCATTAGCTTTCTCAAATTTTCAAAATATAGGTGATTATGAGTCCTATTACTTCGTTCTAGTTGAAATTACCATCAAAAGGAGAAATTCGATCACTATCACGTCCAAAATGATGCGTAGATCTCACACAAGTCTTCATTTAAAGAGACCTTCATATTATTTAATTGGTTGTTTCAAATTTACAAAGAAAGAGGTGATTAAGAGTTGTATTACTTCGTTCTATTTTGATTAGCGTCAAAAGAAGAAACCAATGACTATCGCGTTCAAAACCATGTGTACATCTCACACAAGTCTTCATTTAGGGAGACCTTATTATTGTTTCATTGGTTCTCTAAAATTGTCAAGGAAAGAGGTGATTAGGAGTCCTATTACTTCATTCTAATTTGATTAGCATCAAAAGAAGCAATCCCATAATTATCGCGATAAAAACGATGCATACATCTCACACAAGACTTGATTTAGGGAGATCTTCTTAATGTTTCTTTAAATTTGCAAATAAAAGAGGTGATTAAGAGTCCTATAACTTCGTTGTAGTTTGATTAGCATCAAAAGGAGCAATCCCATTACTATCACATTCAAAACGATGCGTACATCTCACACAAGTCTTCATTTATGGAGACCTTCTTATTGTTTCATGGTTCTCTAAAATTGTCAAGGAAAGAGGAGATTAGGAGTCCTAGTACTTCGTTCTAATTTGATTAGCATCAAAGAAGTAATCCCATGACTATCGCGTTAAAAACGATGCACACATCTCACACAAGTCTTGATTTAAGGAGACCTTCTTATTGTTTAATTGGTTTTCTCAAATTAACAAAGAAAGAGGTGAATGTGAGGCCTATGACTTCATTTTAGTTTGATTTACATCAATAGCAGCAATCCTATCACTAGTGCCTTCAAAATGATCCGTACATCTCACACAAATCTTCATTTAGGAAGACATTCTTATTGTTTCATTACTTCTCTCAAATTTTCAAAATATAGGTGATTATGAGTCCTATTACTTCGTTCTAGTTGAAATTAGCATCAAAAAGAGCAATCCCATCACTATCGCGTCCAAAACGATGCGTAGATCTCACACAAGTCTTCATTTAAGGAGACCTTCATATTGTTTCATTGGTTGTTTCAAATTTACAAAGAAAGAGGTGATTAAGAGTTGTATTACTTCGTTCTATTTTGATTAGCGTGAAAAGGAGAAACCCATGACTATAGCGTTCAAAACGATGCGTACATCTCACACAAGTCTTTATTTAGGGAGACCTTCTTACGGTTTCATTAGTTCTCTAAAATTGTCAAAGAAAGAGGTGATTAGGAGTCCTATTACTTCGTTCTAATTTGATTAGCATCAAAAGAAGTAATCCCATGACTATCGCGTTAAAAACGATGCATACATCTCACACAAGTCTTGATTTAAGGAGACCTTCTTATTGTTTAATTGGTTTTCTCAAATTAACAAAGAAAGAGGTGAATGTGAGGCCTATGACTTCCTTTTAGTTTGATTTACATCAATAGCAGCAATCCTATCACTAGTGCCTTCAAAATGATCCGTCCATCTCACACAATCTTCATTTAGGAAGACATTCTTATTGTTTCATTACTTCTCTCAAATTTTCAAAATATAGGTGATTATGAGTCCTATTACTTCGTTCTAGTTGAATTTAGCATCAAAAAGAGCAATCCCATCACTATCGCGTCCAAAACGATGCGTAGATCTCACACAAGTCTTCATTTAAGGAGACCTTCATATTGTTTCATTGGTTGTTTCAAATTTACAAAGAAAGAGGTGATTAAGAGTCCTATAACTTCGTTCTATTTTGATTAGCGTGAAAAGGAGAAACCCATGACTATAGCGTTCAAAACGATGCGTACATCTCACACAAGTCTTTATTTAGGGAGACCTTCTTACGGTTTCATTAGTTCTCTAAAATTGTCAAAGAAAGAGGTGATTAGGAGTCCTATTACTTCGTTCTAATTTGATTAGCATCAAAGAAGCAATCGCATAACTATCGCGTTAAAAACGATGCGTACATCTCACACAAGTCTTGATTTAGGGAGATCTTCTTAATGTTTCATTGGTTCTCTCAAAATATGAAAGAACGGGGTGATTATGAGTCTTATGACTTGGTTCTTGTTGATTAGCATCAAAAGGAGCAATCCTATCACTAGTGCCTTCAAAACGATATGCACATCTCACACAAGTCTTCATTAGGGAAACCTTCTTATTGTTTCATTAGTTATACTAAATTGTCAAAATATAGGTGATTATGAGTCCTATTACTTCGTTCTAGTTGAATTTAGCATTAAAAAGAGCAATCCCATCACTTTCATGTCCAAAACGATGCGTAGATGTCACACAAGTCATCATTTAGGGAGACTTTCATTTTGTTTCATTGGTTGTTTCAAATTTAAAAAGAAAGAGGTGATTAATAGTTGTATTACTTTGTTCTACTTTATTATCCTCAAAAAAAAGAAACCCATAACTATCGCGTTCAAAACCATGCATACCTCTTACACAAGTCTTCATTTAGGAAAACCTTATTTTTTCGTTGGTTCTCTAAAATTGTCAAAGAAAGAGGTGATTATGAGTCCTATTACATCGTTTTAGTTGGAATTAGCATTAAAAGGAGCAATTCCATCACTATCGCGTCCAAAACGATGCGTAGATCTCACACAAGTCTTCATTTAGGGAGACCTTCATAATGTTTCATTGGTTGTTCAAATTTACAAATAAAAGAGGTGATTAGGAGTCCTATAACTTCGTTCTAGTTTGATTAGCATCAAATGTGCAATCCCCGTTACTATCACGTTCAAAACGATGCGTATATCTCACACAAGTCTTCATTTAAGCAGACATTCTTATTGTTTCATTGGTTCTCTAAATTGTAAAAAAAAAGGTGATTAGGAGTCCTATTACTTCGTTCTAATTTGATTAGCATCAAAAGGAGCAATCTCGTGACTATCGCGTTAAAAACGATGTGTACATCTCACACAATTCTTGATTTAAGGAGACTTTCTTATTGTTTAATTTCTTTTCCCAAATTGACAAAAGAAAGACGCGACTTTGAGGCCTATGACTTCGTTTTAGTTTGATTTACATCACTAGCAGCAATCCTATCACTAGTGCCTTCAAAATGATCGGTACATCTCACACAAGTCTTCATTTAAGAAGACATTCTTATTGTTTCATTAGTTTTCTTAATTTACAAATATAGGTGATTATGAGTCCTATTACTTCGTTCTAGTTGAAATTAGCATCAAAAGGAGCAATCCCATCACTATCGCGTCCAAAACGATGCGTAGATCTCACACAAGTCTTCATTTAGAGAGACCTTAATATTATTTAATTGGTTGTTTTAAATTTACAAAGAAAGAGGTGATTAAGAGTTGTATTAATTCGTTCTATTTTTATTAGCGTCAAAAGAAGAAACCCATGACTATCGCGTTCAAAACCATGCGTACATGTCACACAAGTCTTTATTTAGGGAGACCTTTTTATTGTTTCATTGGTTCTCTAAAATTGTCAAAGAAAGAGGTGATTAGGAGTCCTATTACTTCGTTCTAATTTGATTAGCATCAAAAGAAGCAATCCTGTAACTATCGCGTTAAAAACGATGCGTACATCTCACACAAGTCTTTATTTAGGAAGACATTCTTATTGTTTCATTAGTTTCTCTCAAATTTTAAAAATATAGGTGATTATGAGTCCTATTACTTTGTTCTAGTTGAATTTAGCATCAAAAAGAGCAATCCCATCACTTTCACATCCAAACGATGCGTAGATCTCCACAACTCATCATTTAGGGAGACCTTCATATTGTTTATTGGTTGTTTCAAATTTACAAACAAGAGAGGATTAAGAGTTGTATTACTTTGTTCTACTTTTATTATCCTCAAAAAAAGAAACCTATAACTATCGCGTTCAAAATCATGCATACATCTCACACAAGTCTTCATTTAGGGGGAAACCTTTTTTTTAACTCATTCTCTAAAATTGTCAAGAAAGAGGTGATTATGAGTCCTATTACATCGTTCTATTTGAAATTAGCATCAAAAGGAGCAATTCCATCACTATCGCGCCCAAACGATGTGTAGATCTCACACAAGTCTTTATTTAGGGAGACCTTTATATTGTTTCATTGGTTGTTTCAAATTTACAAATAAAATAGGTGATTAGGAGTCCTATAACTTCATTCTAGTTTGATTAGCATCAAAAGGAGCAATCCCATTACTATCACGTTCAAAACGATGCGTACATCTCACACAAGTCTTCGGTTAAGGAGACCTTCTTATTGTTCATTTGTTCTCTAAAATTGTCAAAAAAGAGGTGATTAGGAGTCCTATTACTTCGTTCTATTTTGATTAGCATCAAAAGGAGCAATCCCGTGACTATCGCGTTAAAAACGATGCGTACATCTCACACAAGTCTTGATTTAAGGAGACTTTCTTATTGTTTAATTTCTTTTCTCAAATTGACAAAGAAAGAGGTGACTGTGAGGCCCATGACTTCGTTTTAGTTTGATTTACATCAATAGCAACAGTCCTAGCACTACTGCCTTCAAAATGATCCATACATCTCACACAAGTCTTCATTTAAAAAGACATTCTTATTGTTTCATTAGCTTTCTCAAATTTTCAAAATATAGGTGATTATGAGTCCTATTACTTCGTTCTAGTTGAAATTACCATCAAAAGGAGAAATTCGATCACTATCACGTCCAAAATGATGCGTAGATCTCACACAAGTCTTCATTTAGAGAGACCTTCATATTATTTAATTGGTTGTTTCAAATTTACAAAGAAAGAGGTGATTAAGAGTTGTATTACTTCGTTCTATTTTGATTAGCGTCAAAAGAAGAAACCAATGACTATCGCGTTCAAAACCATGTGTACATCTCACACAAGTCTTCATTTAGGGAGACCTTATTATTGTTTCATTGGTTCTCTAAAATTGTCAAGGAAAGAGGTGATTAGGAGTCCTATTACTTCATTCTAATTTGATTAGCATCAAAAGAAGCAATCCCATAATTATCGCGATAAAAACGATGCATACATCTCACACAAGTACTTGATTTAGGGAGATCTTCTTAATGTTTCTTTAAATTTGCAAATAAAAGAGGTGATTAAGAGTCCTATAACTTCGTTGTAGTTTGATTAGCATCAAAAGGAGCAATCCCATTACTATCACATTCAAAACGATGCGTACATCTCACACAAGTCTTCATTTATGGAGACCTTCTTATGTTTCATGGTTCTCTAAAATTGTCAAGGAAAGAGGAGATTAGGAGTCCTAGTACTTCGTTCTAATTTGATTAGCATCAAAAGAAGTAATCCCATGACTATCGCGTTAAAAACGATGCACACATCTCACACAAGTCTTGATTTAAGGAGACCTTCTTATTGTTTAATTGGTTTTCTCAAATTAACAAAGAAAGAGGTGAATGTGAGGCCTATGACTTCATTTTAGTTTGATTTACATCAATAGCAGCAATCCTATCACTAGTGCCTTCAAAATGATCCGTACATCTCACACAAATCTTCATTTAGGAAGACCTTATTGTTTCATTACTTCTCTCAAATTTTCAAAATATAGGTGATTATGAGTCCTATTACTTCGTTCTAGTTGAAATTAGCATCAAAAAGAGCAATCCCATCACTATCGCGTCCAAAACGATGCGTAGATCTCACACAAGTCTTCATTTAAGGAGACCTTCATATGTTTCATTGGTTGTTTCAAATTTACAAAGAAAGAGGTGATTAAGAGTATTACTTCGTTCTATTTTGATTAGCGTGAAAAGGAGAAACCCATGACTATAGCGTTCAAAACGATGCGTACATCTCACACAAGTCTTTATTTAGGGAGACCTTCTTACGGTTTCATTAGTTCTCTAAAATTGTCAAAGAAAGAGGTGATTAGGAGTCCTATTACTTCGTTCTAATTTGATTAGCATCAAAAGAAGTAATCCCATGACTATCGCGTTAAAAACGATGCATACATCTCACACAAGTCTTGATTTAAGGAGACCTTCTTATTGTTTAATTGGTTTTCTCAAATTAACAAAGAAAGAGGTGAATGTGAGGCCTATGACTTCCTTTTAGTTTGATTTACATCAATAGCAGCAATCCTATCACTAGTGCCTTCAAAATGATCCGTCCATCTCACACAAATCTTCATTTAGGAAGACATTCTTATTGTTTCATTACTTCTCTCAAATTTTCAAATATAGGTGATTATGAGTCCTATTACTTCGTTCTAGTTGAAATTAGCATCAAAAAGAGCAATCCCATCACTATCGCGTCCAAAACGATGCGTAGATCTCACACAAGTCTTCATTTAAGGAGACCTTCATATTGTTTCATTGGTTGTTTCAAATTTACAAAGAAAGAGGTGATTAAGAGTTGTATTACTTCGTTCTATTTTGATTAGCGTGAAAAGGAGAAACCCATGACTATAGCGTTCAAAACGATGCGTACATCTCACACAAGTCTTTATTTAGGGAGACCTTCTTACGGTTTCATTAGTTCTCTAAAATTGTCAAAGAAAGAGGTGATTAGGAGTCCTATTACTTCGTTCTAATTTGATTAGCATCAAAAGAAGTAATCCCATGACTATCGCGTTAAAAACGATGCATACATCTCACACAAGTCTTGATTTAAGGAGACCTTCTTATTGTTTAATTGGTTTTCTCAAATTAACAAAGAAAGAGGTGAATGTGAGGCCTATGACTTCCTTTTAGTTTGATTTACATCAATAGCAGCAATCCTATCACTAGTGCCTTCAAAATGATCCGTCCATCTCACACAAATCTTCATTTAGGAAGACATTATTGTTTCATTACTTCTCTCAAATTTTCAAAATATAGGTGATTATGAGTCCTATTACTTCGTTCTAGTTGAATTTAGCATCAAAAGAGCAATCCCATCACTATCGCGTCCAAAACGATGCGTAGATCTCACACAAGTCTTCATTTAAGGAGACCTTCATATTGTTTCATTGGTTGTTTCAAATTTACAAAGAAAGAGGTGATTAAGAGTCCTATAACTTCGTTCTATTTTGATTAGCGTGAAAAGGAGAAACCCATGACTATAGCGTTCAAAACGATGCGTACATCTCACACAAGTCTTTCTTTAGGGAGACCTTCTTACGGTTTCATTAGTTCTCTAAAATTGTCAAAGAAAGAGGTGATTAGGAGTCCTATTACTTCGTTCTAATTTGATTAGCATCAAAAGAAGCAATCGCATAACTATCGCGTTAAAAACGATGCGTACATCTCACAAGTCTTGATTTAGGGAGATTCTTAATGTTTCATTGGTTCTCTCAAAATATGAAAGAACGGGGTGATTATGAGTCTTATGACTTGGTTCTTGTTTGATTAGCATCAAAGGAGCAATCCTATCACTAGTGCCTTCAAAACGATATGCACATCACACAAGTTCATTTAGGGAAACCTTCTTATTGTTTCATTAGTTTTCTTAAATTTACAAAATATAGGTGATTATGAGTCCTATTACTTCGTTCTAGTTGAAATTAGCATCAAAAGGAGCAATCCCATCACTATCGCGTCCAAAACGATGCGTAGAT
Source organism: Panax stipuleanatus (assembly GCA_020205555.1). Lineage (NCBI taxonomy): Eukaryota > Viridiplantae > Streptophyta > Magnoliopsida > Apiales > Araliaceae > Panax > Panax stipuleanatus. The sequence continues at coordinate 1,676 of JAINUT010002033.1, read as the reverse complement.
CTCACACAAGTCTTCATTTAGAGAGACCTTAATATTATTTAATTGGTTGTTTTAAATTTACAAAAAAGAGGTGATTAAGAGTTGTATTAATTCGTTCTATTTTTATTAGCGTCAAAAGAAGAAACCCATGACTATCGCGTTCAAAACCATGCGTACATGTCACACAAGTCTTTATTTAGGGAGACCTTTTTATTGTTTCATTGGTTCTCTAAAATTGTCAAAGAAAGAGGTGATTAGGAGTCCTATTACTTCGTTCTAATTTGATTAGCATCAAAAGAAGCAATCCTATAACTATCGCGTTAAAAACGATGCGTACATCTCACACAAGTCTTATTTAGGAAGACATTCTTATTGTTTCATTAGTTCTCTCAAATTTTAAAAAATAGGTGATTATGAGTCCTATTACTTTGTTCTAGTTGAATTTAGCATCAAAAGAGCAATCCCATCACTTTCACATCCAAAACGATGCGTAGATGTCACACAACTCATCATTTAGGGAGACCTTCATATTGTTTCATTGGTTGTTTCAAATTTACAAAGAAAGAGATGATTAAGAGTTGTATTACTTTGTTCTACTTTTATTATCCTCAAAAAAGAAACCTATAACTATCGCGTTCAAAATCAGCATACATCTCACACAAGTCTTCATTTAGGGAAACCTTTTTTTAACTCATTCTCTAAAATTGTCAAAGAAAGAGGTGATTATGAGTCCTATTACTTCGTTCTAGTTGAAATTAGCATCAAAAAGAGCAATCCCATCACTATCGCGTCCAAAACGATGCGTAGATCTCACACAAGTCTTCATTTAAGGAGACCTTCATATTGTTTCATTGGTTGTTTCAAATTTACAAAGAAAGAGGTGATTAAGAGTTGTATTACTTCGTTCTATTTTGATTAGCGTGAAAAGGAGAAACCCATGACTATAGCGTTCAAAACGATGCGTACATCTCACACAAGTCTTTATTTAGGGAGACCTTCTTACGGTTTCATTAGTTCTCTAAAATTGTCAAAGAAAGAGGTGATTAGGAGTCCTATTACTTCGTTCTAATTTGATTAGCATCAAAAGAAGTAATCCCATGACTATCGCGTTAAAAACGATGCATACATCTCACACAAGTCTTGATTTAAGGAGACCTTCTTATTGTTTAATTGGTTTTCTCAAATTAACAAAGAAAGAGGTGAATGTGAGGCCTATGACTTCCTTTTAGTTTGATTTACATCAATAGCAGCAATCCTATCACTAGTGCCTTCAAATGATCCGTCCATCTCACACAAATCTTCATTTAGGAAGACATTCTTATTGTTTCATTACTTCTCTCAAATTTTCAAAATATAGGTGATTATGAGTCCTATTACTTCGTTCTAGTTGAATTTAGCATCAAAAAGAGCAATCCCATCACTATCGCGTCCAAAACGATGCGTAGATCTCACACAAGTCTTCATTTAAGGAGACCTTCATATTGTTTCATTGGTTGTTTCAAATTTACAAAGAAAGAGGTGATTAAGAGTCCTATAACTTCGTTCTATTTTGATTAGCGTGAAAAGGAGAAACCCATGACTATAGCGTTCAAAACGATGCGTACATCTCACACAAGTCTTTCTTTAGGGAGACCTTCTTACGGTTTCATTAGTTCTCTAAAATTGTCAAAGAAAGAGGTGATTAGGAGTCCTATTAC